>JASAND010017889.1:0-11146 GCA_030248195.1 Trissonchulus latispiculum
CTACAAATGACGTGTAAACGAACGAGGCATTGTCCTGCCCTTTAGAAGATTGAAGCTCGACTTATGTACTTATTTTGCAAAGGCTTGGCCAGCTTTCGGTTTAGTAGTTACATCCAGGTCACAGGATTCATGGTTTTATATACCGTGGTCATTTCATCAAGTACGGTGAATTCAACTGAGATTTTACTCTCGTGGATATTGTTAAAATGCTAAATGAAAATCTAGTTTCTCCAGACTCACCCTAAATTGTATGAATGAGCCTCTGGCGTATGCTCAGCTCGCCTCCCACATACCTAATCTCGTCTAAAGATATAGCTATTACACATTTTATCTTATTTCGCTTTTATAAGTTGCTGAAATTAATTTTGTTAAACAGCTGATAACACCGGCGGCGGACCCAGGTGGCGTGTCGGATGGTAATGTGAAAGCTTAACTGAATTGTTGATTTGATGAACGAGAAACCGCAGCCCGAGCCCCATCCTCGGGAAGAAAGGACGGGTGCCCCCAAAATTGAAATAGTTCTCAGGATGCTAGGCTTCCACCTCTCCCACCTTTATCTAGAAACATCTACAGAACTACAGAACTGAAATTATAAAGACCGAACGCACAGCCCCTATTCCCTATAAACTATGCAAGAACTCAGAAAGCAAGAGTTCTAAAAAGTCGGCTCAGTCTAAGAATTCTTACATTCCATTACTTACTTACTTTCAGTTTCGTGCCAGAAGAGCCTGCCTACAAACAATGGTGTCGGCTCCACAACACGCCTTATCATATTTCATCTATTACCTAATCAGTGTGAATTTTGCAGACGCAAACAGCAGTCATTTACTTTCTGGCAGGCAACAAGAGACATTAACAAAGTTGCAACCAAAACATAGATAAGACTTAAATACATAAGCTAACATCTTACATTAATAGATACACAAGAAAGCATTTTTATATATATATATATATATATATATATATATATATATATATATATACTTACAATACGCAATTGTAGCACTCCACAAGTATAAAATAAAAATTCATGCGAACATCAAATAACATGAGAAACACAAACATACCAAGAGTGCATAATACATACATAAAACATAAACCTATAATATATACATAAATAGTAACCCAAAAATACGACATTTAATGAAGAATCAAATCTGGATATTTCTGAAAGCTCTGAGGGAATACACATTATACGTAGACCTCTACCACGTAAACTTAAGTATATATATGCTGGCTTTTGCTGTAAATAAACACTGGAAATAATCCTATTCAAATAAAACAATTACTCTAATCAGCTCCTTAGCTACATATAACAAGCAAAGAAGTAGTTACGTAATGCCCCGTAGTCAAAGGTGGAATACACAAGAGAAAATGTAGAACAGAACAGACTCTTTTCCAACTTCCACTACATAATCCAAAAACGGCCTTATACTAAAGCCAGTTATCACATCCACTAGTTGCCATAATTCCCACATCTTAAGAGTATTGTTGCCGTCCGGACTCCGGCACTGTTTCGGGCTGGGCCCTCGGTCCGGCATGGCTCGAGTCCGCCCCGGTCCGGACCAGGATTTGACAGAACCGGTTCAGGCCGGAATTTTTTCGGGCCTAGTCCGAAACAGACCCGAATTCTTCCAATACCATACCAATGGCATACTGAAAATCTATAAAAATGTGCAGAAAACGACCAAACGTTTACCGAAAATACTTGAAACGGCAACAATTTGCAATTCACTTGAAACGGAAAATCTCTGTCACTGAATGTGTTAAAAGTAGAAATCAGAAGTTCCTCACCCAGCAGTTTCAGCAATACATAGTAAACAACAATCTGCAAAGACAACGTGAGACCACAAAAGTAATAAGAAAGGGCTTCAATTTCTGCGAGTACACGTGCGCTTAAGCTAAAACTCTTATTAACCTGACGCAAACTCGAAGAGTGTATATATGTGTGTGTGAAAGTGTCTCGAGGTGAGTAAAGGTATATGATGAGTTATACTCGTTCTTTCCAAGCTTATACGGACCAAAAACCCTATATATAAGTAACCGTAGATAAAACGGATATATACGTACATCTTCCAGAAACGCTACAGAACCATGCTCAACACAAAACGTACAATTACGTATACCATATATACACGTAAACGAAGCCATTCGTATAAAGGGGATGCAGGAACATGCCTACTTGGTATATAACATATTATATACGTATATCAGATGTTTATAACATTTCCCTCAAGCAGCCAAGTTTGCAGCCTTGAAGCGACTACTTCAAGTGGTTGTTTTATGAATACGTAGATAATATACGCATATAAGTATAAGCTAAATAAATCATATCCGCAGGAAGCAACGGATGTAAGCTTATAGAGTAATATATAAGCAAGAAGCTGATGTTCATATATGCATAAGCTGACTACAGAATTATCCTTAACATAAAGATTGTACGTAATTCTTCTTCAATCTTCATAAATAATTAGCACTGACTTATTCACTTGATCAAAGCTCCGGAGCAAAAAGAAAGGAGAGAGAGTTGGAACGCCAGAAAGGAAAAACAAAACAAGACTACGTAATTAATCAGTGACAGAAAGCTGTTGTTGCAAAGATAAGACAAAGGCCGGGGAGGAAAATTTTCAAGCCAGAGGAGCCATATGCGTGTGTATATGTTACGGGCAGATGAATAAATTGGACACTTTTGAAAGTGTCCAGACAGATAGATAAATTATGCATGTGCGCAGACAGATAGATAAATTCTTACAATTATAGCATTCTGTCCAGACAGATGAGTATATTATCTATGTGTCCAGAACAAGGTTGGACAGATGCGTAAATTTTTAAACTAAGAACTATTAATGGAGAATATTTGTGCTTATAGCTGTTATTTAACTTCAGTATTATTCTTTACTTTATTTTAAATAGTTTATTCATTGTTCTAAAGCTTGCTATTATATTTTAACATTTTTAACATTTTAAGGTGGTGATTCCCTTTGGTCACAAAAGTTTGCACCATTATTACTCGTTCATTACCTGGAGTTAAGAAGCCATTTTTATATCAAAATGTAGCTTGACATTTTCTCTTTTTAATGCATACCATGAAACTAATGTTGCTTTTTTAAAATATTTTTGACACATTTTAGAAGAAGTATAATTTTCGAGATTTTTTGCAGACTTAAGTAAATTTTTTCGCGAGACATCGGTTATATCATTCGATACCTCCATCAAATAGTTGGGGACGATTTTTTATTTATTGTGAAATCGCTCTTCGTTATAGAGAAATAAGCTGAAATGTGTGCGTAACCTGTATTTTGCCTTCTTTTTCCAAATTTGTCAAGCGATTACTTTAGCTAGAAAGCAGTAATCGGGGCAACTAAAAAAACGTCCCTGGGTATATAGCCATGGGGGGAAAAACCCACATTTTCGGATTTTGGCTGGAACTTTTTTATTATAAGCGCTATATGAGAACTTTATATACCATCGTACTTGGCGTACTTAGATCTATCTTTTAAGCCCATTTGCACTTCTCTATGTTGTACCGTTAGACCGGTATAATGCAAAAAGTAGCGGGGGAAAAACCCAATGGGGGGAAAAAACCCAAATGGGGGAAAAAAACCCACCCCTCACAGGTCTCATAAATTGTAGTAGCGCTATTCTGAAACTTCCGGTGTAAAATTCAACTCTTTTTTAGCTAGTATAAATCAAAAAACCCGATCTAAGTACCTTTTTTTGAGATTTCATGTGCCATTGAAAATGCAGCATCAAACGGATAGGTTTCATAAAGTTTAACACATAAACATAGGGCAATTTTTGAAAAATGCTAAAAAGATGTAATTTGATAAAACTTATTAGTCTATCGTGTAGAGAATGGTTTTTTACGTTCAATTGGCTGTTAAAATCCACAATTGGACCTGTCTTGGGTCCTCCAGTACCGAAATGGCACTTTCAGGGTTTTTGGCCCCTAGCTAGCCAGGCAAGCAAAATTATCCAAATCTGACGCCATAGGATGATGCAGCGTCCTCGATAGTACCGTGCTACAGTGTCGAATTGTTTCCGTGTTTGATTGTTAAAAAATTTTTCAAAAAAAATTGGGTGGGTTTTTGTCCCCCCAAAGTGGGTTTTTTCCCCGCCACATTTGGCAATGTGCCAGACCAACGGTGCACCGGATCGATCTAATTCTGGCTGTGTGCAAAGAGGAAGACTTGCCATCATTGCAGATATTTGCAAAACTTTTCTATCCCAACCCTGTCAAAAGTTACATCGGTCCAAACTTTTGCAAAATTTTGGCATGGTTGGATCAAAAAGTAGGTGTCATTTTCAAAATGTCATAAAATGAGCAGGAGTGAACCAAATGACTTGATCTTTGCACACATAGGTAAGAAAGAGTCGCGCTTTCTGCTGCTATGTTTTGGAGCTTATAGCTCCAACCCATGGTCCAGGAGGCGGGTGGGTTTTTTTCCCCCAAAAAAGGGGGTGGGTTTTTTCCCCCCATGGCTATATTTGTGCAGAACTCATTTGTTAAGTAGCAGCCCTCCAACTTGCATGGTGAATGCTCCACAATCTTTGGAAAGAAATTGGTCGTGTTTTTGCAAAAACTACATTTTTCATGATAGCAGCCTACGGGATAGCTGTTGGAAAACGATCATCCATCGGATAATTTGCCCCTGTGACACCTTCAGATCGACGCCCTTAGTTTGATTTTCCGGCTTATGTAGTTCAAGAAATGATGGATTATTAGATTTTTACAAAAATGACAAGTTTTCGACGCCAATACAAGAAAATCGGCTATATCGCAAGCTAGAGAAGAGATAGAAAGTTGCTTTAAAAAGCAAAAATGTGAAGCTCAACGAGATCTTTCAAATGAATATAGTGATAACTGTATAGCTGCTGCCAAACTTTCAGAAATTGGGAAAAACCGCCCTGATCGGAAATCTCGAATTTTTGAATCGGGATTGCGCGGAGGGTGAACGCAAAAAGAATGTATTTTGGAAAGTTTTGCCAAATTTCATCCTGATTTGCGCCGCCAACCAACAATTTGTGCCCAAAAGGAATCACCACCTTAATTAATAATTATTTTATGTACTTATTTGTATGTAATTACCATTAAAAAGAGATTAGGCAATACGTATACACTCTTAGAAATGTTCCTGTAGAAACTACTGGAATCACTTTTGTAGATGATAAGTACAACAGCTTTTGTAGAAAATACAGGTTGAGTCTTGTAATTTGTACAGGTCATCGTTGGTAGTGTATACCGGACATACTTTGGTAGAATTGATTACAAGTTAGACCAGTATTCAGTACAAATGAAACCTGTAGTTTTCACTGGTTTACAGGTTTGCTCACAGGAAAGTACTCGATACGCTGATAACGCAAATTTTGTATATAAGGGCGACAGTGGTCATAATTTTTGAAGACTGAAATTTTTGAATTTTTTCAAATTTTCAGTCTTCCAACACCCAGTATATAGGTGATTTTTTGTAACGGCCGCTCCCTGCCGAAAATATTTTGGGAGCGGCCGCCCCCCACACCTGCCCACCCCCTTCTGAAATAACAGGTCGCTCCAGTCAAATTTACAGGTTATATCTTGTAAAAAATATATACAGGTTTGGTATCTGATATAGGATTGTAAAAAACGTCGAACAGAACTACAGGTTTCTTTTGTATTTTCTACAGGAAATTCCTGTAATAAAAACTACAGGTTTGCTTAGTATTTTCTACAGGAAACTCCTGTAATTTTTACTATTCCAGAGACCGGTAAAAAATACAAAAGTTACTTTTGTGGAAAATACAGGAAGCTCCGCTAGTGACTGACCGCACAGGAGCACTTTTGTAGAAAACTACAAGAATTCCTGTAATTTTTACAGGAGTCTTTTTAAGAGTGTATAAATAAATAATTATACGTTAGCATAAAACTTAAATATGTACATTTAATTCTTGTTAGTTTCACCGTTGGTTTCCCTTTTAAATTACGTTAAAATAACGGCACCAAAATTTCACAAATAAGTACATAAAATATATAATTAAAATTATTTAACAAATAAATAAATTATCAATAGCGATCAATAATTGGAACGATATCTAATAAATGCTATATAAAATTAATTAAATCAAGTAACAGATTTAAAATTTACTAAAATATAAGCTAATAAAATGTAGTAACAAGCTTTAGAACAATGCATAAACTATAAAAAATAAAGTGACGAACAATACTGAAGTTAAACAACCGATATAAACACAAATATTCTGCACTGTTAGTTCTTAGTTTAAAAATTTACGCATCTGTCCAACCTTGTTCTGGACACATAGATAATTTACTCATCTGTCCGGACAGAATGCGATAATTGTAAGAATTTATCTATCTGTCTGCGCACATGCATAATTTATCTATCTGTCTGGACATTTTCAGAAGTGTCCAGTTTATCCATCTGCCCGTAACATATATACGTATACGTATATACGTATATACGTATATACATAAGCATATACAAGCGTATATATACGCATAATAAAAACCTGAATCAGCTGAAACACGCGAATAAGGTTTCAGGTACGTACCTACTATATACCTATTATTATATGTAATAAACTTCCGCTAAATGATGAGACATCCAAGTTGCCATAAACAATCGCCATTAGCAGGCGCGTAGCCTGTGAGAATGGGGGAGATTCCCCCCGAAATTGTGTTGCCCCCCAGGAATTTTTTCCTGCTATGTGTAAAACGCCCATTTTCCAAAAACTTTTCGCACCTTCGGCGCGAAATAAGTGTATTGTACCGTTATAATACGTGTTTCGCGCTTAAAAAAGAGTACCAATTACTCTATTTGGTGTACTTTGACCACCTTCTGCGTCATTTGGGTGCATGAACACGCACTGCGCCTTAAAAATTATTGTAATTTCAACGAATACTCTGTAAAAATTCCACGAAGGTCACGAAATAGAAAAATTTCTCAACTTCTGGGGGGCTCCCTCTCCGAACCCAAAAAAATTTTGCATTCCCCCCCCCCCCCCCCCCCCCCCCCCCCCCATTTTTCTGGCTACGCTAGTGGCCATTAGTAAGCATCAGAAAAAATTAATCTGTCAAAGCTGTTCTAATGGGCTACCCTGGCTCTAAACATGTTACAGGGCTCTAAGTATATACAACTTCAATTGCTTGATTCGATAAATAGCAAACATTATCAGGAAAACTTGCTTCTCTCTCCCCAGAATTAATCGCTGAAAACATTCGCTAACCAGAGCAAATATTATTTAGTGGTGAGTGGAACTTTAGCATATATACACTAGGGGGGAAAATGCCCTCGACGGGCAACCAACTTGGTAGAATAGGGAAAGACTTGAATGTTAAATACACGATGCATGGTTACAACTGAGATTCTGCTGAAGCGGAAAAATGCCGTTTCTCAGCGACTAAAATGACAGAAACCAGCTTTGTGCGCTGAATAGGGATTCTTCTCGGCGACTAAAATGAAAGAAACCAGCTTTGTGCGCTGAATAGGGAATCTTCTCGGCGACTAAAATGAAAGAAACCAGCTTTGTCGCCGAATAGGGAATTCCTCCTTCCCTTCTATTCGCGCGAACTTATCGTCTTTCGGGAGGGGAAATATATAGGTAATTATTGTGTTAGGAACTGCAAACGTAAGCATTGCGCTCAATATGACATTTCCCGTACCGTTTGCGTGGTGACAAGGGGTGGCGCTAGATTAATTTCTTTTTTGAGCTACCTGATCCGAAAATATTTTATGCATACAACCGCTAGCAGGACCTACAGAAAGCTTAACAATAAGTATATATATGCAGTTTAAACAATTTGTGGTCGACAGTCCTTGTGCTAAAACATATATATACAATCAATCGCATTTCACTTTATATAATGTTTGATTGTATCAATTCTCAGCTAGGAATCAGCACAGAGCACACCTATATATATATATATATATATATATATATATATATATATATATATATATATATATATATATATATATATATATATATATATATATATATATATATATATATATATATGCTTCAATGTTTCTGATAGCACATCGAAGACAGCGTATTTATGTATGTGAAAACCTTGACTTACGTACGTTCTTGATAAAACAGTTGTTTGCATTCTGAAGTAATTCTGCCATTCTGAAGCTCTCTCATTATTCAGCAAAGCAACACATAACAGGCTTCGAAAGTTCGCGCGACCAGGGCGGAAGGAGGGGAATCTCTATTCGGCGACAAAGCTGGTTTCTCTTCATTTTAGTAGCCGAGTAGATTCCCTATTTATGTTCAAAGCTGGTTTCTTTCATCTCAGTGGCCGAGTTGATTATTTCTTCGGCGCACAAGCTGATTTCTGTCATTTTAGTCGCTGAGAAACGGCATTTCTCCGCTTCAGCAGAATCTCAGTTGTAACCATGCACCGTGTATTTAACATTCAAGTCTTTTTGGTTGCCCGTCGAAGGCATTTTCCCTCCTAGTTTCGCTTATTTTTCCGCTGCAGAGAAAATCGTGTCAGAGAAGTTGCATATATACACAATGTAAGCAAAGCTAGCTACCGCAAACAGGCTGGATGAAAACGTTCTAAAGTCTGACCAAAAATGTAGGGAGCGAAATTCTTTTATTTATACTGAATTACCGGTACATTTTTGCTGCAGCAATGTATATATTTTCTGAACCGTCATGGCATAAGCTTTCTTTTGGTTGAAAAAAATTTTTAAAAAAATTAAAATTCATCAAAAGAAGCCGATTTTTTAGGTTTTGAAAGATCAGTAGAAGACAGGAACTAGCCATTCGGTAGAAAATTAGCCCATGTCTCACACATTTTGAATCCCGAATATCAGATGATTTCGTCAAACATTGCGATAGTTATTCAATTTTTTCGATTTTCAAAATCCTTTGATCTTTGCCGCTTTTCCAACTTTGACTGGCTATTACTCGCGACTCACTCAATGCAAAAAATTTTTAATTGGATTTTCAGGACCGCTTACGTGTCAGCTTCCATGTGATATATGTGGTTTTTCAAAATTTGAAAATCGATGTTTTCGAAAAATACCACTTTTTGAGCCAAAATTTCGACAAAGCGAATCCAGCAAAAGTGGGTAAAAATAACATTATCATAAAGTTTAATCTAGTGAATCCAACGATATAAAGCTTTTGTGGCTACGGCTTAAATTGCCCTAGCAACGAATTTTTAAACAATTTCCTATTTCAGGTGATTTATGACAAGTTGTGCTATATATATTGTGCATTGATTTGCCGCAAATAGTAACTAGCCAAAAACAGGCTAAAAAGCGAAATTGTTTAAAAATTCGTTGCGGATGCAATATGTTGTAGCCACGAACTTTATATCGTTGGATTCAGCTCAAATTAAACTTTATGACAATATTATCTTTACCCACTTTTGCTGGATTCGCTTGTCAAAATTCTGAGTCAAAAAAAATTTTTCGAAAAACCGATTTTCAAATTTTGAAAAATCCACATAGATAACATGCAAGCCTGACATGTGAGCGGTCGCTGAAAATCAAACTACAAATTTTTTGCATTGAGTGAGTCGCGAGTAATGCCAGTCAAATTTGAAAAAGCGGCAAAAATCGAAAAAATTGAATAACTATCGTACGTTTTGACCCGAAATCAGCTGATATTCGGGATTCATAATGTGTGAGAGCCACTGAGACATGGGCTAATTTTCTACCGAACGGCTAGTTCCTGTCTTCTACTGATCTTTCAAAACCTAAAAAATCGGCTTCTTTTGATGAATTTTAATTTTTAAAAAAATTTTTCCACCCAAAAGAAAGTTTATGCCATGACGGTTCAGAAAATATATACATTGCTGCAGCAAAAATGTACCGGTAATTCAGTATAAACAAAACAATTTCGCTCCCTACATTTTTTGGTCAGACTTTAGTTCAACTGAATGTATTTGCTGAAACGGAAAAATGCCTGTTAATAGCCTTTTCAGAACTTTTTACACGGTGCGTCATCTTAGGCTGGAAGGCCACTGTTCATGGCCTCTACAGAACATTATACACGGAGCGTTATCTTATGCTGGAAGGCCACTGTTCATGGCCTTTTCAGAACTTTTTACACGGTGCGTCATCTTAGGCTGGAAGGCCACTGTTCATGGCCTCTACAGAACATTATACACGGAGCGTTATCTTAGGCTGGAAGGCCCCTGTTCATGGCCTTTTTAGAACTTTTTACACGGTGCGTTATCTTAGGCAGGAAGGCTATTTTAAAAGCCAACCAGCACCGTAACCTTGGATATGCAGTTATATAATACATGACAAAAGTTGCTCTGCTCATTTTTGGCTTTCATTTAAGACCAAATTTGACAACTTTTGGAAATTTTGATTTTTGACCAATTAGGACCCCTTGCCAGGGCGCCGCAGGTCGAGAGTCCAGTTTCGAGGGGTCCTCCAATGAGATAAAATGTTCGCCTCACCAAGGGCTTTCATTTGATACCAAACTTGAAAACCTTTCAAAAAATTGATTTTGGACCGGTCCGGACCCTGGTCAGGGCGCCACAGGCCGCTGGATCTACTTTGGAGGGGTCCTCCAATGACAAAAAATGTTCGCCTCACCAAGGGCGTTCATTTGATAGCAAACTTGGAAATTTATTTAAAAAACCGATTTTTGACCAGTCCGGACCCTGGTTAGGGCGCCACAGTCCGCTGGGGCCACTTTGGACGGGTCCTCCAATGAGAAGAAATGTTCACCTGACCAAGGGCTTTAATTTGATACCAAAGTTGGAAGTTATTTAAAAAATCGATTTTTGACCTTCCGGACCCTGGTCAGGGCGCCACAGGCCACTGGGTCAAATTTGGAGGGGTTCTCCAATGAGAAAAAATGTTCGCCTCACCAATGGTTTTCATTTGATACCAAAGTTGGAAATTTCTTAAAAAATCGATTATTGACCAGTCCGGACCTGGTCAGAGTACCACAGACGCTGGGGCCTGCTGGAGGTCCTCCAATGAGAAAATGTTCGCCTGACCAGACATTTGATACCAAACTTAGCCACTTTGGCAAATTCGATTTTTGGGCATTTTGGACCGGTGCGGACCCCGGTCAGGGCGCCGCAGGCCGCTGGATCCACTTTGGAGGGGTCACTCAAGCGAGCAAAGTATTCGCCTCACCAAGGGCTTTCATTTGATAAGCAATACGTAAC
>JASAND010017890.1:0-11163 GCA_030248195.1 Trissonchulus latispiculum
CGCGCCCCCCCCCCCTCGCACGCACTATGTCTTAATATATGGAGACGTAGAGGACACCCACCTGAAATGGTTGTGCCTTTGGTTTCCCCAACGACGTACGTACATGTGTACACTCCATACATGTGCGACCCCAACAAAAGGCACCACCACTAAACTGAGACTGCTTAATAAACGGCACAATTTCTTGACTGTACATCATTTCGTTTTTAACAGGTAAAATAAAAATATATTATAATACGGTATACGGTATGCGAAATAGGTACAACGGAGATTTCGGGGGGGGGGGGTATAAACAGGCTCGAAAGTATAATTGTTTTCTCTGTCATTCTCTTTTAGCAATCGAATATGGACTTAGACCTGCTTGGTAAAGGGCTCACTTTTGAAGATGGATTTATCCGTTTGGATCCACTTGCTTACGGTATCTTAAGAAAAAGATTTAAATACGTGACCAGAAAGGACCTTTCCAGATTCCTCCGTAACAAGCGGGCCCGAATGCGTAAATTATGCGGAGATAAAGGAGATGAAATGAAGACTACAAAATCATCAACCTCGATTTCTTTAAGATTCTTCAGCTTCTTGATGTCGATATCTGGAAACGAGGCAGTGATGATCTCAACCCGTGTTCTGATGGATCGAATTTTGGCAAACGAAAGCGGACATAGTGAAGCTTTATGGTACATTAGCCGGGCTTGACCCTCCGAGCTCTTTTCACTATATCGGATGAAAAATATTTCCGAGGTACGAATTTGAAAACATTTATAGATGGAAAACAGGGTAGGAAACATGAAATGATAAAAACTCAAAAATGTAACGAAAACACGTTTACTGTTTCAGATAATTTAAGGATCTAAAGGAACAGTGTAAAACTACACGAAAAATATGCTAGATGCAATATTGAAGCATCCCACCTTTGGTCGACGCATCCCACTATGGACCTAGGTCGGTCTGTTGTTTCATTCAACATAAGATGACTTCACAGTTGTAAACGCTCTGAGACAATTACAACATCCGGTTTCCGTAGTTTAAAACCCACTGTATCGTATTCATGCTTACAGACGCTTACATATGCTTACGTCTGCTTGCGGCCAGAACTATGAAATCACCATGCTTTTAGCTGAACAGCATAGAGTTTAGACTAGCCAGACTTGCTATTTGTCCGTATAATTTAATGTTTGATTAATTGTTTAAGGGAGATTGCACAGATGTACCACCATCAAGTGGAGTGATGAACTCCATAGCGACGCTGGGAAGACAAGCACTTGCGGAGATGGAAAATCAGTAATAAAAGTCAAAAGTAATCAAAAGATGTGCCACGCACACCTTATGAACACCAAGAATGACGATGACCACGGGAAAAAATGGCAAAGACTCGCCCGGAAAGTGGCAATTCAGGTCACTGTGTCAAAATTAAAATTGGCCATTCATGGGACGAAGAGGTGGAATTCTTAAGCCAAAGAAAGGATGATTGTGGAAATCTCCCAGGTGACCGTTCAAGAAAAAGTACGTTACGTATATATAATCTATAGCATAGAAACTACTTATTTCAGCTCTTCAGTTGATTTAAAATATTACACTTATTTCAAATAAACAAACAACGCAGTTACAGTTAGAGCGTTGTATTTGCACTGTCAGTGCAGAATCTGTGACATTATCTGTCTTATGTTGTATCAAGAGTACATGATAACTAAAGGTGCATTCATAGTTCTAGACGCAAGCAGACGCGCGTAGACGCGCGTCGACGCGCGTACGTAAGCGTCTGAATGCGTTCGTGAGCATGAATACGCTACAATTATTTTTAAACGGTTAAAATGGCATGTTAAGGTGCCTTCATAGTCGCGAACGCAGGTGTACGCGCGTCTACAAACGTCAATATCATTTTGCGCGCATCAACGCGCGTCGACGTGCGTCGATGCGCGTAAACTGGCATGCTACAAATGGGCGCGTCGACGCGCGTCGACGCTTCCAGTGCTAGCATAGCACCAGGACGTGATGTCACGTTTGGAGGCGTCGACGTGCGTCGACGCCTCCAAATGTAACATGGCAGTGTAGCGCGTTGACGCGCTTCGACGCGCGTCTACGCACGTCGACGTGCATCTACGCGCGTCTAGAGGCGACTGGGACTATGAAATCACCATTACGATCTGAGGCGTCGACGCGCATCTACGCGCGTCGACGCGCGTCTCTCTGCGTTCGCGACTATGAATGCACCTTTAGAGTATGACAAGCGTTAAACTCATAGTTATTCGGCTTGAGACATCATCTGCACGATAACGGCTGACCCCCCACAAATTAGACCCATCACTTGGTGTTGTTTCAGCAGCTGAAACTGAAACTATTACAAATTTGTAGCCGAAACTGAAACTGAAACTTACTCGAAGTGAGAGCTGAAACTGAAACTGAATCTAAAACTGAAACTAAAAGAAATTTTGAGCTGAAACTGAAACTGAAACCAGAACAATTTTGGAGCTGAAACTGAAACTGAAACACCTTCAGCTCTACACTAAGACTGAAACTGGTTTCAGCTCTCGCTGAAGCTGAAATAGGTTTCAGGTCTCGCTGAAGCTGAAATAGGTTTCAGTTCTCGCTGAAGCTGAAATAGGTTTCAGCTCTCGCTGAAGCTGAAATAAGTTTCAGCTCTCGCTGAAGCTGAAATAAGTTTCAGCTCCAGTGTATGCATGCTTAGCGTAAACAGTGTTTCAAAAGCTGGGTCACGCTCCCAGCACGTAATATTCCAGTCTTAGATTAAATCGAAACGTTTGACTAGTGCTTTAACTTTAACTTAGCTTTAACTGCTTAAATCGTACAGAGTGACGAAATATGTATAGTGCTGCATTAAAACGTTTGTGCATAAGTTTAATTGAGTGCATTCAAATGTCAAAGTACAATTGTACGGCAGGGGTTATCTGATCTGATGTCAATGAAATCCAATGGGGTTGTTAGTGGACCAAGTTTAAGATGAGAGGCGTCAGACACCATTGTACCCTTGAAGCCAGACACATGAGAGCGAGTGGAAGAGGGAAGATCAGCTTTTCAATCAGGATTGTAAGATAAAATTGGCCCGACTCAAGGCATCGAACCAAGGCCCTTCCGATTGCGACTACCGTCAAATTCAGTTTTTCAGTCAAGCATATTCTCATTAAGCTGAGATTGGATAGATTTTCACTGCTAAGTTATTTTAAAGTGATTCAAAGTCTTAACGAAATATAGCGAGACGTCCTCCTTAAATATATTAAGGTATGTTTTAACTGGTACGAAGAGTGTCAAATTATGAAAAGAGCTAAATTTTCGGATTTGTTACTTTTAAAACTTAGCGTTTTCTTCTCTCTTTCCATGGTCGATTACTATCCTGTCAATCCTGTGTTCCTGTTAAATATTTAATTTTTCTTTAGCTATATATCTTCTGGGTTACATCTTAGCGGTTAAGTTGCTTGCAAGGATACAAGATCAAAGTTATCAACATTTATCTCAAAATGTTTCTTTCCCCCGTTTCATAGTTGCAGCTCAGCCGGTACTACGAAAAAGAAGGAATGTGCACATTCATTATTTGATTATTTCTCTTTTAATTTTGCATTTGTATCGTGTTTATGAGTTGTTTACTTTTAATTCTTAAGTTTATTGATAATGCTTGTTTGTTTCTTTGCTATTCTGCGGCATTCTTTGATATCTTTGGAAGTGAGGAATTGAAATAACTATACAACAAAATAAAATGTAGGGAGATCTGTACGACGACTAGAGCTGGAGACAGCCCAGATTAGTAACAAATTTCTGCATTGTTTGCTTCGCGCTTGTGAGGCTTGGATTAATGAGGTGTTTAGCTTGGTACATTAGTGAAGTGACGTGTCGGTCAGTGTCAAATACATATATTGTTTGAAGCAAAGTTGAATAATATAAACTGTCTTTAATATTAAAGAATCAACAATGACTTCAAAGTAGCTAACTCAAATGTACTATCTTGTATCAGCTGATCATATACGGATCAGTTCATTCCTTTTTAAGAACTTTTGTAGCGTTTACATGGGGGTTGACATCTCAAGCTCCACAATATAGGCTGTTGTTAGCTACTCCTGCATTATATTCCAAGAACATTCTTACAGCTCTCTAGGTATCCTTTTTGCTGTTTTTGAAACGACGGAGCGTTCTCAAATTTTGGAGTTAGGTCAACTTCTGTCCCTTCCTGGAAAGTTAAATTTATTGATTTATTCACAATATATTTAGCTTACGAGGACATTCTGCTGACAAAATGAAACTAGCAAAGTAGCGAGAATGGGTTGTTGCAGCCTTTTCCGTTTACTGCGGCTTTGCAACTTCCAAACGACCATTCCAGTTATCTAGCAGACACCAATTAGTACTTTCATATTAGAGTTTTCAAATGAATAACGTTGACCATATCTTTCGAAAACTCTCAAAATTCGGTTTTTGGCCGATTTCGGTCATTTGTCGTTTGATCCCTTTAGGTATAAACTCAAATTGTGTACATTTTGGTCCATCGGCTCTATTACAACTATTCCTCTACTCAATGGGAGCAGTTGTTGGGACTCGCATGATCCCAATTGGATAATTTCAATTTTGACCATTTGCAGCATCACATTGTCGAGTAATTGTATACCGCATTGGAGTGACCCCCCTCATGTGTCAGCGAGGACCTTACCCCAACCCTTGTCCACATGCAAAATTTTAGCCAAATCGGTAAACCCAATATCAAAATAGATGGGGGGACAGGAGGTGGTAACGAGAATAGCCAGATGAAAGGGTTGCCTTTTTAGTAAAAAACTGCAACCCAACAAGCAAAATTACTAAATTTGGTAATAAACTGGTTAATCTGGTTAAACATAAACCGGCGGTGTTTGAATATAAATTTAGCAGTACATCAAAGTCAACCGAAATTTCTTTCTACGCTAGAGTCTTTTGAGCAGAGGGATGTGTTTGGATTTTTTTGCTCGAAAACATAAACCCAATCCCGTTTAGACATGAAATGTCGCACGCCGCGTTGAAATTTCACGAGATTGAAAAAATACTTTACCTAAAACAACACATCTTTTCACAACACTGCAGATTTCGCTTCATCAGTGAGGCGAGCCTGCTGACTGTTTTGCAAAATTGATGTTAGGACGTGACAACAGCTGTCTTCAATTATTTGCTATTCAGTCTTGAAAAGCAGTGCGCATGGGAACCTGTACAAGAACTTCGGTTTGTAGGATCGATATTCCATTAAAATTTATGGAATATAAATCGTAATACGGAATACTGTAATAGCGGCATATTCCAGGTGGTGGCAGTATGACTCTATATACTACTTCACCCCGAAGCTGCCGATTTCTAGAAATTGGCAACCAATTTGGCTCATTTGTAGAAATCGGCAGCGTCTTGTCCGTTTCTAAGAATTGCTTTCCGATTTCACTGTGCATATCTGCATATGTATATATACCGGAACCGTGATATTAACGTAGGAATATATATAATATACGTATATAAGAAAATCGGAAAAATGTTTTTGTGTTTAAGGTGGTGGTATCCTTTTGTGCAGTGCTTTTGTGGTGAATTTTTGCAGCGCTATAACTTTCGCAATTTTGGGAGTTGGAAAGAGCTTTATACATCGTTCTAAAGCTTATTATCTGGACGTTCACATGGGCTTACGAAACTGGCAAAATTGTCAAAAATTACAGAAATTTTCTGACATGCTGACATCTACCAGGATGAATATACATCAGTAATCTTTTTGAATACTTGAATACTTTGAATACTTTTTGAACATCGATTTCTCTATACTGAAGAATCGGCCAAAAGTTCTTTTTGTGTCACGATATGAAGGACATATGGGCCGAGGGACGTTTTTTGGATTTGGCTCAGCAGGTCTTAACGGTCGAGAAAATCGGCCAAATGCATGCTAACACGAATTTTCGCAACTTCGCATTGAGTTTTCTTGCAACTCGATAGGTTTTAGCCCAAACCAAGAAAAACGACCCTCCGGAGAAGTTCGAATTTCGATTCTGCCAAAAATTTCCGGAATCCGTCGAGTAGTCTTTGAGAAATCGATGTTCGAAACAAAATAATTGCAGTTTTGCCAAAATGGTTTTTCGGCCAAATTTCTAGATTAAAGCAATAAAGTCCGGCAAATAGGCATTCATAAAATGGGCATTTCGACGCTGTATCGACTCAGTATAAATAAGCCTACTTTGTCCTTAACATGTGGCAGTAATTTTGAAAAACTGATTTCCTCAAAAATAGCCATTTTTGACCCTCAAAACAGTTTTTTGCTTGTACTGACTTAACAACTGGAAATAGCTCAAAATTTGTAATAGCAAAAATGTTCAGTTTCGTGTCTTCTTTCCAGCCATAACAACCAATCCCGTTTCTTGTCTACCTACTGGGAGCTTAAGGCCAAAAACCAAAACTTTCTTATCTTTTGGCCTAAGAATACGGGACTGGTCCTAAAATGTTAAAGAGCACGGAAATAGATTATTTCGTACGTTTTAACCCTTTGCGTAAAGGATCAAAGCCGTAGGAGTCAAAAATACGCGAAAGGAAACCAGCACCTTAACAAAATCAAAATTCAGAAAATTGTCCATCGGATTACCTGACAGAGGAGTTTCCAAATCCATTAAATTTGTTGTAAAAGAGATATTATATATAATATCAGAGATCAGTCAGATGTCTTTGAACGGTGGGTGGCAGGTAAATACCAAGATGGAAAAAAGGTGATATAGTAAACTGACAAAATAAGGGACGGATGGATGAATGATGCAGAGACAACGCAGCACTGCAATCCTTTTATAGGGACGAAATTGGACACTTGGGAAAATGGAAAACTCTTTAGCAAGATTTTACAACAATGAAAATTCATTGTAAAATCTTTACCACTATATTCTACTTATGTATAAACGTGGTAAAATCGTGGTAACTTGTTTTCGCTGTTTTGACAACGTGGTAAAAACGTCCAAAAAGTGTGATAAAAAATGTACCATGCATTTACGGCGTTGTAAATTCATTGTAAACAACATGAATTTGCCTGATTTACCATAACTTTACAACATAAGTTCTCCCTGTGGCATCCCCCCACAATTTCCGACCAACGTTACCCCCCCCCCCAAATTTTTTGACTCCCCCCCAAGTTTGGCGCAAACCCAATTTCACCCATTCGAAATTTCTGACGTCCGAATTCTGGGGGGATTGGCGGTTGGGGGGGGGGGGAGTTACCCACCCCACCCCCACCACATTTCGGGGGTCGACTACCAAAATCCCAAGATTCACCGCCCCCCTCCGAGACCCAAGATTCCAGGGAGATATGTCGTAGTTCAGTATGTAATTCAGTTCAGTTCGGAACTGAACTAGTCCAGTATGTAATTACACACTGGACTAGTTCAGATTGTAATCAGCATTTTCAAGACGTTTACAGTGCTATTACAGTGCTTGTTTATGAAACCCCTCATTGTAATGTTGCAAAAGTTATAGGGTCTGTAGTCTTTAAAATTATGATGAAAGAATTTTTGAGTGTTTTCAAATTTTTTAATTTTGCTGCTTCATCTTTTTCTAATTAGAAAGTTTGTAAAAGGTGTACGTAAGAAAACAAGGCTGAAGATACTGTTATTGTCAAGTTGTTACTATAGACAAAGGCCTAACTTTCAAACAAATTTAAAATATATAGTCATTTTTGTAAAATTTTTAAATTTTGATTTTTAGACTTACAACATTATTAGCCAAAACTTTTTGTCTTCAATTTTTGGCTGAACATCTCTTCAATTTATAAAATGAATAGTAATAAATAGTAGTAAGTAATAAAATGAAGAAGTTAAGAAATACTGTGTTATCTTACAACTTTAAAAACATTTAATTTTGTGCTACTTGGAAAAAACCAGCAGAAACAGTCGAAAATGTCACAAATTTCTTTCATCGTAATTTCACAGACTACAAATTACAGACCCGTCTTCTTCATTATTTGTAGAGTCTACTTTGAGAAATTGAGGAGATGTTGAGCCCAAATCTAAAGTGGAAAATCTAAAAGTCTTACAAAAATAAGTATTTTGAATTTGTTTGAAATTTAGCCCTTTGTCTATAACAACAAGAAATATATAACAACAACTTTCACGATAACAGTGTCTTCAGCCCTATGTTTTCTTACGTACATCTTTTGAAAACAGTGGTTTTGTGTTAATTAGTAAACGGTAGAAGCAAAATTAAAAAAATTGAAAACATTCAAAAAGTATAAGGAAATACAAGGCGGTGGAAACTGTCACAGATTTCTTCTATTTAACTGCCAAATTCGAGTTATTCGCGAATTTTTGAAAAATCGATGAAAATCGATTTTTGAGATCGAACGATCGAGTTTCACGAAATTTCGACTGCAGATTCGGAATCAGCGCCCCCGAATTACCCTAGGGGCGACTTTTCGCAAAAATTGGTGACAAAAAAAATTTTTGATCAATTTTGATCGATCGATTCTACTGATCGATCGATCAGTCGGGTCGATCTCTCGACTCGATTTTTGAAATCAGCGACCTCGATTTACCCTAGGGACAACTTCTCAGCCAAATCGGAGACAAAAAATTTTTTCGAACCATAAGAGGGTACCAAGGCGAAAAAATCGCCCCCCCCCCATCTAAATAAGTGCCAAAATTTTTAGGGGGGGGGGTCGGCGACCAGACATGTGCGGGAGGGGAAGTTCTGGGGGGCATAGTTTCCTTAGGGGGGGGGGTTGGGGGGGGTATCCCCCCCCAAAATTTTCGACCAAATTTACCCCCTCCCAGATTTTTGGACTATCCCTCCCCCCACTTTTGGCTACCCCCCCCGAACCCCCCCCAACGATTTTTGGACCCAAAAAGTTAGCTAAATTTGGTCGAAAAATGGTCATTTTTTGAAAAATTTTTCTAAAATTTTGGCCTAAAATCGCTTTAAAACGGTGCAAAAACGCCTAAAACGTTAAGAACAAGCATTATTTTGATGAAAAAAGGGCTAAATTACAGAAATTTTTGCATTTTTTGGCCATTTTTTGAATTTTCTGAGGTCCGAATTTTGGGGGGGGGGGGGGTTCGGGGGGGTACTCCCCATCACATTTCGGGGGTCGACCACCAAATTTCCGAAGTTTACCCCCCCCCCAACCAAAATTTCCAGGGAACCTATGCTGGGGGGGGTGAGCTCAGGTCTGGGGGGGGGGGGGTGAAAACCCCCCAAGCACAATTATGTCGGCGACCCCTCCAATTGGGGGAGGGGTCCCCCCCCTAACACACCTATGCTTGCCCTCCCCCAACTTTGGGCTTCCCCCCCCCCCCCGAACCCCCCAGCGATTTTCGGGCCCAAAAAGTTAGCTAAATTTGGCCGAAAAATGGTCATTTTTTGAAAAATTTTTCTAAAATGTTGACTTAAAATCACTTTAAAACGGTGCAAAAACGCCAAAAACGATAAAAACAAGCCTTGTTTTGACGAAAAAAGCGTTAAAATACAGAGCATTTTGCGTTTTTAGGCCATTTTTGGAAATTTCTGAGGTCCGGATTATGGGGGGGGTTGGGATGGTTTACGGGGGAGTTTGGGTTTGTGGGGGGCGAAATGTTGGGCGTCCTCCGGAATGAAGGACCTCAGAAATTTCGAAAAATGGCCTAAAAATGGAAAATTTTCCGTAATTTAGCCCTTTTTTTCATCAAAATAATGCTTGTTCTTAACATTTTTAGGTGTTTTTGCACCGTCTTAAAGCGATTTTAGATCAAAATATTAGAAAAAATTTTCAAAAAATGACCATTTTTCGACCATAGCTAACTGTTTCGGTCCTAGTCCTAGTTTGGGTTTAAGTCCAGAATATCGTCAATATTGAGTCATCATAAAGTCCATAAAACCGTTACAAACGTGTATATATTTCTCGCGATAATAATTAGCTAACTTTTTGGGTCCAAAAATCGTTGGGGGAGGGTTCGGGGGGGGGTAGCCAAAAGTTGGGGGAGGGTAAGCATAGTTTCCCTGGAAATTTTGGTTGGGGGGGGGTAAACTTCGGAAATTTGGTGGTCGACCCCCGAAATGTGATGGGGAGTACCACCCCCGAACCCCCCCCCCCCCCAAAATTCGGACCTCAGAAAATTCAAAAAATGGCCAACAAATGCAAAATTTTCTGTAATTTAGCCCTTTTTTCATCAAAATAAGGCTTGTTCTTAACGTTTTAGGCGTTTTTGCACCGTTTTAAAGCGATTTTAGACCAAAATTTTAGAAAAAATTTTCAAAAAATGACCATTTTTCGGCCAAATTTAGCTAACTTTTTAGGTCCAAAAATCGTTGGGGGGGTTCGGGGGGGGGTAGCCAAAAGTGGGTGGAGGGATAGTCCAAAAATCTGGGAGTGGGTAAATTTCGTCGAAAATTTTTGGGGGGGCGAAACCGATACCCCCCAACCCCCCCCCCCCCTAAGGAAACTATAAGGGTGGGGATACCCCCCCCCCCAAAGGAAACTATGGGGGTTGGGGGGGTTCCCCCATCACATTTCTTGGGTCGACCACCAACCACCATAGGTGTAATCGGGGGGGGGGGGGGTAACCCCCCCAGCCATTTTTTCAACCCCCCCCCAGAAATTTTTTGGGGCTTCCGCCCCCCCCCCCCCAACTGGGGGGGGGTAGTCGCGCCTAAGGCGCGAAAATTGGGCAAAAATTGGGCAGTTTTAGGGCAAATTTTGCAAAATTTTTCAAAACAGGCCAAATTTTTGGCTTCACTTGTTTATTATCGCGAGAAATACACGTTTATAACGGTTTTATGGTCTTATAGACACAATATTGACCTTATTCGGGACTCAGAAACATGTTGGCAATAATGTTTTCGAGTTTAAAAACATTGTCTAATGTTAAAATTACTTAATGATTTCATGTTTTTCGGCATTAGCAATGGCTGAAAATGCGATTTTTGACATAAAAATAGAAAAAATTTTTGGGGGGGGGGGGGGGGGGGGGTCGGGGGGGGGTTTGGGGGGTCTAAAAAAGGGGACCCCTCCCAAAATTCCGTGAGAGGGCCCCCCCAACCCAAATCCCCGTTACACTTATGCCAACCACCCAAGATTTACCCCCCAGACCCAAAGTTCCAGAGAAACTATGGCATAGGTGTAACGGGGATTTGGGTTGGGGGGCCCTCCCCCGGAATTTTGGAGTCCCCCTTTTTAGACCCCCCAACCCCCCCCCCCCAACCTCCAGCAATGCGTAACTT
>JASAND010017892.1:0-41836 GCA_030248195.1 Trissonchulus latispiculum
TAATAAATTCTGACGAAGTCTCACTTATATAAAAAAATTAGGTGTTTCCGTCCTCAGGGAGATCCGGATTGATGAAATTCCGGTTCGGTCAGCATGTTGGTCATTTTTTCTAGACCATTATACCTCGGAGAAGCACCGTCTACTATCTATCTGTCCTGCATTCGCTCAAATTTTAAAAGGGGAATTAAATTTAATATACATAGAGGATACATACAATGGTTTATTTTAAATCATGTGAAGTGAAGCAGCCGTTTGGCCGATATTAAATACCGGACAACCCCAGAAAGGAGGGGTGTCATAATGGGTCCGAAGGGATCGTATTAACTTTAAGAGAAAACACAAGTGCAAAAATAGTAAATCATTTTTCAAATGTTTTGTTGGCTATTGCACATTTTTGTTAATAGTTTTAGATAAAAAATATATATATTTTTTTATTATAAAATAAAAAATAAAACATCAAAATTAGAAATATAAGAGTAAATTACAAAAAACATTATTTAATTTTAACAATATAAAATAAAAAATTACGAGAGGACATCTTGAACGACGAAACAAAAAAAAAAAAAAAAAAAGGGGGGAAACGAAGCGCAGAATACAAACCAATCCGAACTGAACATAAAATATATAGTGAAAAACGGTTCGGCGGGACTTTTATTTTTGTTTTTTTTTTTTTTTTTTTTTTTTGTTTTTTTAAACCTTCTTTTTTATATGATCCATTTACGTATAATATAAGTGTTGCTGTACAGTACATTGATAACATAAGATTTGATTGCTTTGTTTTTTTAGTGTAGTCTCGAGTTTAAATTCCTTAACACATTTTATCAGACCTGCTTCGAGATCCGATATATTATTACAAATATTGAATACTCTTTGGATTTGACTATGAATCGTGTTATTTATTATATGGTTGCTTATATTTGAGGTTTTTGCAGGGTAGCGTATTACTTTAAAATTGTAAAAATCTCTTTTGTCATAAATTGCTATTGTAGCTTTGTTATTTGATATATTTATATTTAAATCTAGAACATCTGCCTGTTTGTTGTTTTGATTTACTTGATTCAGTTCGAGTTCTAAGGGGTATATGTAATTCCGTATTATATCAAACAAATTTTTATCATTTATAGTTGTTATATCATCTATGTAACGGTGGCAATATTTAAGTGCCTCTAATAGTGTTTTATTATTTCTGTTTTTCATTATATATTCGTGTTCGAATTTATGTAGCACTAGATTGGCTAGCGTGGGTCCTGCATTAGTTCCCATTGGTATTCCTTTAACTTGTTTATATATTTTATTACCTATAGTAAAATAACTGGATTCTAATAGAAGTTTTATCATATCTGTTAGTTGTGCTTTATTTATTATTTTACTGTCTTTAGTTGTAATGCTGCCCCATCTGGCCTTGTAGTTATCAATGGATATGTGGGATCTCATAGATTCTTTGAGGATTGTATCTAGTGAGTCTAAAATTGTGGTAAAGCCTAGAGATGTATATAATGTAGTAAAATCAAAGGTATTAATTTCTTTCATTTGGTTTATTTCATTTAGCTGTTTGATATCGTTTATTATAGGTCTGTTAGAATTGATTACCCAATAAGTTTTACAACCCGTTATTTGTTCAAGTAACTTACTATATCTCGCACGTGATTTTGATATTAAAGTAAGTGCTTTGTGTATCTTGATAGATAATTCTTTTAAGATAGAATTTTTGCTAGCTATTATTGTACGGAATTTTATGGGATTTTTATGGAATTTTGGTATTAGATAAATAAATGGTAGTTTATTTAAGTTTGCTTTGTTGTTTAGGTTTACGTGTGTATATCCTTCATTAATTCGTTTGATTATGTCGCTAGTTCTTTCATTTATTTTTGTATAAGTATTATTGCTGGTGCCAATTGCTCCGAGTTCCTTAAGCGTTTGTTCTATGTAAAATTGTTTGCATATGATAGCGATATTTTGATTAGCTTTGTCTACAGGAGTGAACACGTATTTTTCATGATATTCTGCAATTACATTTTTATTTATTTTTATGATGTTATTGTTATTGTTGGTTATTCTTGTTTTACATGTTGTATTTATGTGGGTGCGTTTATTTTTAATAGCGTCTATAATACGTGAGGCCCACATTGCGAGGCTAGTAATATTCCATTTGTATTTTTTATTAAGTTTGATTATATATTCTTTTAAAGCGTGTTCTATATTGTCTTCAGTTTCTTCTGCATTGATTTTCTTAGGGAGTCGGTATTTAGGGCCCATATCCAGTAATTTTTTAAAATTATCTTCTTTAATAATAGTAGTGTCTCCTGTAATAATGTGTTGATGTGCATTATCTTTGTACTTGGAATTTTTACAGTCACATATGTTAAGACCTTTGTTATGATTATCTATCCATTGATCTACATCTAAGTTACTTAATGTTTCTTTATAATTGAAGATTAAACTTGAAGCCGGCGTATTGTAAGTATATAGTATCCTCGGGTGTGCTGCACTTAATTTTCCTTTATCAAACGGCCAAGAGTTAGAATTTTGTTTAAATATTGTATTTATGTTGAGTAGGTCCATATATTTATTGTCGTATTTGATGATTATAATTTCTTTATTTTTAGAAGATTTTTCTTTAATTTTTTGTTTATTAAAGACTCTAGTCTCTACTAAGTCTCTAATAAAACTGTAGAGTGGGTGGTTTTTGTGTTTTTCATTTATATCGGCTATTTTTGTAATTTCTTCGTGTTTTGATTGTAGTATAGTTTTATATATATCTTTTTTATTTATTGTATAGTTATGATTATACCAATTATCGTAATTATTGTGTGTAGTGGGCTGCGATTTATTGAGTCGATTTGTTTTTGTTTTGTTTTTTCTAGTATTACGTATATTATTTTCGGCGTTAAGGTTTACTAGTACTGGTAGATCAGGATTATCCTTTTGTAGTAATTCATTTAATCCGTATGGATATTTAGTTTTTAGAAGTCTAATCCAGTAAGATTCTCTAATTCTTCGTATTCTTTTTTCTTCGTTTTTATCGTTTAAGTCGGGAAGTGCTTCAATAATTTGAACATTATATTCTGTACAGTGTCCTATGTTAAAATGTGCTGCTAACCATTTGCAACCAGAATTTTCTGGTTTTTGGATGCTTCTTTTGTGTTCGGCTAATCTAATTGAAAGTGCTCTGCCTGTTTCTCCTACATATTGTATACCGCAATGTTTACATGTTATTAAATATACTACATTTTTTGTTTTACAGTTAATCTTGTAATCTATGTCTTGTCCATTGTTATGTATATTGAAGTGAATTTCGTTATAATATCCTTTAAATTTGTTGCCTGCTTTATATATTTTGCAGATAGAACATCTTGCGATATTGCATGCTTCGCCCTGTATTGCACTGGGCGACTCTGAGGAGCGGATAGAAAAAGAGATCGTTTGATGGAGGCGGAGGGGAGAAAGAGACCATAAATATGTGTGTATGGGGATGGGAAAAAAAGAAAAAAGGGTTTAAAAAAGGAAAAAAGAAGAGGGGAAAGGAAGATTGGAAGGGAAGAGGTGAGGTAGGAGAAAACGGGGAGGGGGGGAGAAAAAATCGGCTATTATAGCAGAGAGAAAGTCTCACATTATGGATACATCTTCACTCGGGGAATGGAATTCCTGATTTCCCGCCATTATTAAGAAGAAAAATCAACCTGAAAAAACTAGAAAGATGCACTACGGAGTATTTGGGATTACGTAACAAGGAATCTACATTGGATAAATTAAGACGTCAACCTTTCGACCGTAATCCCCTAGGTTACGCCTTAATTTATCCTTCCGGTTTATGTGACAAATGGGCGGAAGTAAATAAACAGTGTATTCGTGAATCTATATATATAGGTGTTATCACAGAAATTTCGAGATAATTAATAAATTCTGACGAAGTCTCAATTATATAAAAAAATTAGGTGTTTCCGTCCTCAGGGAGATCCGGATTGATGAAATTCCGGTTCGGTCAGCATAATGGTCATTTTTCCTAGACCATTATACCTCGGAGAAGCACCGTCTACTATCTATCTGTCCTGCATTCGCTCAATTTAAAAGGGAATTAAATTTAATATACATAGAGGATACATACAATGGTTTATTTTAAATCATGTGAAGTGAAGCAGCCGTTTGGCCGATATTAAATACCGGACAACCCCAGAAAGGAGGGGTGTCATAATGGGTCCGAAGGGATCGTATTAACTTTAAGAGAAAACACAAGTGCAAAAATAGTAAATCATTTTTCAAATGTTTTGTTGGCTATTGCACATTTTTGTTAATAGTTTTAGATAAAAAATATATATATATTTTTATTATAAAATAAAAAAATTAAACATCAAAATTAGAAATATGAGTAAATTACAAAAAACATTATTTAATTTTAAATAAATGAAGTAAGGAATTCCGAAGGGAATTCATATTGAACGAAACAAAAAAGAAAAAGAAAAAGGGGGCTCACGAAGCCCATAGTAGGATCCAAAGGGATCCGTATTGAACATACATAATGAAGAAGGATCCGGTGGGACCCGTATTTAGGTTTTGTTTGTTATTTATTAGTTATTACTTTTTATCCATAAGCTTCTTTTTGATACATTCATTTTCCGTATAATTTCTGTGTTATTGGACATCGCTTTCATAAAATTTGATTTTATTGTTCTGTTTGTGTAGTCTCGGAGTTTAAATTCCTTAACACATTTTATCAGACCTGCTTCGAGATCCGATATATTATTACAAATATTGAATACTCTTTGGATTTGACTATGAATCGTGTTATTTATTATATGGTTGCTTATATTTGAGGTTTTTGCAGGGTAGCGTATTACTTTAAAATTGTAAAAATCTCTTTTGTCATAAATTGCTATTGTTGCTTTGTTATTTGATATATTTATATTTAAATCTAGAACATCTGCCTGTTTGTTGTTTTGATTTACTTGATTCAGTTCGAGTTCTAAGGGGTATATGTAATTCCGTATTATATCAAACAAATTTTTATCATTTATAGTTGTTATATCATCTATGTAACGGTGGCAATATTTAAGTGCCTCTAATAGTGTTTTATTATTTCTGTTTTTCATTATATATTCGTGTTCGAATTTATGTAGCACTAGATTGGCTAACGTGGGTCCTGCATTAGTTCCCATTGGTATTCCTTTAACTTGTTTATATATTTTATTACCTATAGTAAAATAACTGGATTCTAATAGAAGTTTTATCATATCTGTTAGTTGTGTTTTATTTATTATTTTACTGTCTTTAGTTGTAATGCTGCCCCATCTGGCCTTGTAGTTATCAATGGATATGTGGGATCTCATAGATTCTTTGAGGATTGTATCTAGTGAGTCTAAAATTGTGGTAAAGCCTAGAGATGTATATAATGTAGTAAAATCAAAGGTATTAATTTCTTTCATTTGGTTTATTTCATTTAGCTGTTTGATATCGTTTATTATAGGTCTGTTAGAATTGATTACCCAATAAGTTTTACAACCCGTTATTTGTTCAAGTAACTTACTATATCTCGCACGTGATTTTGATATTAAAGTAAGTGCTTTGTGTATCTTGATAGATAATTCTTTTAAGATAGAATTTTTGCTAGCTATTATTGTACGGAATTTTATGGGATTTTTATGGAATTTTGGTATTAGATAAATAAATGGTAGTTTATTTAAGTTTGCTTTGTTGTTTAGGTTTACGTGTGTATATCCTTCATTAATTCGTTTGATTATGTCGCTAGTTCTTTCATTTATTTTTGTATAAGTATTATTGCTGGTGCCAATTGCTCCGAGTTCCTTAAGCGTTTGTTCTATGTAAAATTGTTTGCATATGATAGCGATATTTTGATTAGCTTTGTCTACAGGAGTGAACACGTATTTTTCATGATATTCTGCAATTACATTTTTATTTATTTTTATGATGTTATTGTTATTGTTGGTTATTCTTGTTTTACATGTTGTATTTATGTGGGTGCGTTTATTTTTAATAGCGTCTATAATACGTGAGGCCCACATTGCGAGGCTAGTAATATTCCATTTGTATTTTTTATTAAGTTTGATTATATATTCTTTTAAAGCGTGTTCTATATTGTCTTCAGTTTCTTCTGCATTGATTTTCTTAGGGAGTCGGTATTTAGGGCCCATATCCAGTAATTTTTTAAAATTATCTTCTTTAATAATAGTAGTGTCTCCTGTAATAATGTGTTGATGTGCATTATCTTTGTACTTGGAATTTTTACAGTCACATATGTTAAGACCTTTGTTATGATTATCTATCCATTGATCTACATCTAAGTTACTTAATGTTTCTTTATAATTGAAGATTAAACTTGAAGCTGGCGTATTGTAAGTATATAGTATCCTCGGGTGTGCTGCACTTAATTTTCCTTTATCAAACGGCCAAGAGTTAGAATTTTGTTTAAATATTGTATTTATGTTGAGTAGGTCCATATATTTATTGTCGTATTTGATGATTATAATTTCTTTATTTTTAGAAGATTTTTCTTTAATTTTTTGTTTATTAAAGACTCTAGTCTCTACTAAGTCTCTAATAAAACTGTAGAGTGGGTGGTTTTTGTGTTTTTCATTTATATCGGCTATTTTTGTAATTTCTTCGTGTTTTGATTGTAGTATAGTTTTATATATATATTTTTATTTATTGTATAATTATGATTATACCAATTATCGTAATTATTGTGTGTAGTGGGCTGCGATTTATTGAGTCGATTTGTTTTTGTTTTGTTTTTTCTAGTATTACGTATATTATTTTCGGCGTTAAGGTTTACTAGTACTGGTAGATCAGGATTATCCTTTTGTAGTAATTCATTTAATCCGTATGGATATTTAGTTTTTAGAAGTCTAATCCAGTAAGATTCTCTAATTCTTCGTATTCTTTTTTCTTCGTTTTTATCGTTTAAGTCGGGAAGTGCTTCAATAATTTGAACATTATATTCTGTACAGTGTCCTATGTTAAAATGTGCTGCTAACCATTTGCAACCAGAATTTTCTGGTTTTTGGATGCTTCTTTTGTGTTCGGCTAATCTAATTGAAAGTGCTCTGCCTGTTTCTCCTACATATTGTATACCGCAATGTTTACATGTTATTAAATATACTACATTTTTTGTTTTACAGTTAATCTTGTAATCTATGTCTTGTCCATTGTTATGTATATTGAAGTGAATTTCGTTATAATATCCTTTAAATTTGTTGCCTGCTTTATATATTTTGCAGATAGAACATCTTGCGATATTGCATGCTTCGCCCTGTATTGCACTGGGCGACTCCTGAGGAGCCGCCTGACTAGAAAAAGAGCCATCCGTTTGCATGTAGGTGCCTTCCCCCACGGAGGCTACAGAGGAAGAGCACCTATAAGTTGTATTCGTATTGGTACTTGACATGTTGATGAAAGAAAGGAAGAAAGGGCTTCTAAAAACAGTAAAAACCATAGAAAAAAGGGGAATAAGTTGGAGAAGAATTGACTTCTTCTCACGGATCAACGGGTATGAGTACTACAACAATTCACAGGCTTAAGCATGATGTTAAGAATTTTAAGAGGAAGGAATAAAATCCCCCAGGGTGTCTACTTCTAGTATTGATGGCAGGCGCCCTGAAGCGCGTATAGCCAACAGGTTAGAGGAAGAGCAAGCTCGAGGGCCATCTAACCGTCGGCTATTATAGCAAGAGAGAAAGTCTCACATTATGGATACATCTTCACTCGGGGAATGGAATTCCTGATTTCCCGCCATTATTAAGAAGAAAAAATCAACCTGAAAAAACTAGAAAGATGCACTACGGAGTATTTGGGATTACGTATCAAGAAATCTACGTTGGATAAATTAAGACGTCAACCTTTCGACCGTAATCCCCTAGGTTACGCCTTAATTTATCCTTCCGGTTTATGTGACAAATTGGCGGAAGTAAATAAACAGTGTATTCGTGAATCTATATATATAGGTGTTATCACAGAAATTTCGAGATAATTAATAAATTCTGACGAAGTCTCACTTATATAAAAAAATTAGGTGTTTCCGTCCTCAGGGAGATCCGGATTGATGAAATTCCGGTTCGGTCAGCATAATGGTCATTTTTCCTAGACCATTATACCTCGGAGAAGCACCGTCTACTATCTATCTGTCCTGCATTCGCTCAATTTAAAAGGGAATTAAATTTAATATACATAGAGGATACATACAATGGTTTATTTTAAATCATGTGAAGTGAAGCAGCCGTTTGGCCGATATTAAATACCGGACAACCCCAGAAAGGAGGGGTGTCATAATGGGTCCGAAGGGATCGTATTAACTTTAAGAGAAAACACAAGTGCAAAAATAGTAAATCATTTTTCAAATGTTTTGTTGGCTATTGCACATTTTTGTTAATAGTTTTAGATAAAAAATATATATATATTTTTATTATAAAATAAAAAATAAAAAATAAAACATCAAAATTAGAAATATAAGAGTAAATTACAAAAAACATTATTTAATTTTAAATAAATGAAGTAAGGAATTCCGAAGGGAATTCATATTGAACGAAACAAAAAAGAAAAGAAAAAGGGGGCTCACGAAGCCCATAGTAGGATCCAAAGGGATCCGTATTGAACATACATAATGAAGAAGGATCCGGTGGGACCCGTATTTAGGTTTTGTTTGTTATTTATTAGTTATTACTTTTTATCCATAAGCTTCTTTTTGATACATTCATTTTCCGTATAATTTCTGCGTTATTGGACATCGCTTTCATAAAATTTGATTTTATTGTTCTGTTTGTGTAGTCTCGGAGTTTAAATTCCTTAACACATTTTATCAGACCTGCTTCGAGATCCGATATATTATTACAAATATTGAATACTCTTTGGATTTGACTATGAATCGTGTTATTTATTATATGGTTGCTTATATTTGAGGTTTTTGCAGGGTAGCGTATTACTTTAAAATTAAAATTAATTGAAACTAAATCCGAGGCTAAATGTAGATATTTTCAAACTTCGACAACCCGAAGGCCGAAAGTATTTTGATTATTGTCGTACAATAAAGCTTTAATGTGCTGTGAATGAAACACTTTCTATTTACTTTTCCAGCTACAGTAAGAAAAGTTAACAGTTTCGTGTGGCCTAGTTTATGCGCATTGCTTCTGCTTTTTAGCGAACTTTTGAGTTCATTTTAAGCTTAGTTAATGCTCTATATTGTAAATTTCTGACTGTTGATTTGTATCCCGGCAGCGGCAGTGGCAGTAAACGGCCGGCCTCAAACACTAACTACTACTGATTGTCTAATTTAATAATCTCTTAGCTGTTTTAATCTGTTGATGAAAACACAACAGCAAATGACCGTTCCTTGAAATGGGTTCATTTTCTCTTGAACCTGAGGAAACTAGCAAAAAGCACTGCTGTTGCACGCTAAGCCTGAAAAGCTAAAAAGGTGGTCACAGGCCAATTCGACCACACTGATTTCGAAGTTAAAATCAAAATTTCCGGACTTCGTGATATTTGAATTTGACAAGGAAAATTGAGTTATCTTGCTTATAAGAAGAAAAATGCAGCGGCAACCCATTCATGCCAACTTGCTTGATCAGAATTTAACTTAGTACAATGGTGATAATGTATGGAGTATTTAACAAGGGCTATTGGAATAATGACACTGTGTTACATACAGCGATTAATATTATAAAAAGAAAAACCACTCAATTTATTCCCAACTCAAACATAGATACATACGATTGCAAGAGATTACAAACAAATATTTACAATAACGATAGGAATAAAACCCGGAATTTAAATTCTCCATAAACCGAAATCTTCATTCCGTTAAAACCACCACCGGTTTATAATCGTCGGGAACATCGTCAAAATTCCACTTGAATCGTTTCGTCAGAAACGTCCGAAATTTCTCACCCGCCAATTTCAGCTCCGTCTCCAGACTATCCGCGGAGCGAAAAATCTCAAACAAATTGCTGAGGGTGGCAACCAGAAAATTATTCCGGGAAATGATGTCCACAAAAAAGTCTTTCGGAATCTCTGTCAACTGATAGGATAGGACATTCATAAACTTCCGATAGAAGGCCGGTCGTTGTTGTACGGCCGTTTCACAGGAGCACACCAACTCCACGAGGGACTTCCAGTGCTCAAAAGCCTCATACATCTGACCGATCAGAAAACAGACAAAGGCAAACTGTAGCTCTCCCAGTAGCAGGTCCTCGACGCTTTGAGGACCGCCGGCCGGCAGTTGGGCCAGAAATTCGTTCAACTGAAAAAAACAGGAATAAAAGTTATCCAAGAAAGCTAGCTAAAATTATTTATGATTATTACATATTTATTCATTTATTCATTTATTATTTATATTAATTCTGAGGTCTTATTACTAGCCAAGACATGATACTTGACCTATCCTCTACTCTAGGAAAACTTTACGCAGGTTAGAATCAAGCCTACTAACGCCACTCACAAAGACCTTTTTTCCTAAAAGACATTTTACAATTCTTGACTGGAAAATGCATCTAAATTTAGCCAAACTGGATGTTTTGCGTCAAACGTCAAGATTTGCAAACAATTTGCTCGCTCGGTGGAACCCTCTCCATAAAAACTTTGCCTAAAAGCGCCAGCCCCCCACCCCAACTTGGACTGCTACTGCCCCCTACTATTAGCCCTCGAGTGCACGGAGATGGCATACGCAAACTCGACTAGCAAACTGATATCGCATAGTAACGAGTAACGACCATTGATGGATCCAGGGGCCAGTTTCATAAAAAACCGTCTCGAGTTCTCGAGTTCTCAAGTTTTCGAGTAGTCTGTTTTCAGCAACAACAACAACCTTTTTTTCTATTAAAAATTATATGTAATAGTATCTACGGAAGATTTTATGGTGATTTATTCAGTCAATTATAAAAGTTATTGAAGCATGAAGAAAAAATTTACGAATTTAGATTTTCAAAAATTTAGGTCTCAAGTTGGCGAAATTTTCTCTGGTAGAAATCGACCAGAGAACTTGACTCGAGAACTCGAGAACTTTTTCAGCGTGACCTTCAATGCGACTTGCGGATCTCGAAAACTTCCAGCGTAGTTTAGCTACTGGACTCGAGAACTCGAGAACATTTTTATGAAACTGGCCCCAGGTCACTTATCCTTGACCCAGGAGATCCGGTTTTCCAGAAAATCCTGCATAAAATCCTACAAAAAATAGATTTTTCCTGAAAAGGCTATGCTTTTGACGAACGAACATCCTCAGTGACCGGTCCGACCGAAGTGTTAATTAAGCTACAGTTCTTGTTTTACAAACGTAAAAAAGCAAGTAGGGCTGGGCTGGCATAATCTCCCGAGAAACTAAGTTTTTTCAAATTTTTCATGTCTTTTACCCATTAAAACAGGAAAAAGTTTCAAACATTGTGGTGGATCAGGATCACAGATTCAGGGGCTGGGTCGAAGCTGTCTTGACCCGCTCCAAGACATGATCCGAACTGACCCGCCGGTGACACCCGGGGCCGGTTCCATAAACGTTCCGCTAGTCTGGTTCTGGTAGTACTCGCATACTAGAACTTGCAGCTCTAGTGCTAGTTGCGAGTGCTAGTGTACCGTACCATAAAAGTTTTAGCTAGACTCTGCAGAATTAGCTAAGCGAGTAAGACAGCTTGACTCACTAGCAGTGCTAGTGCGAGCACTAGTGCTGCGAGTGCGAGTTGGATTAAAAAGTATCATAAATATTTAAAAAATTATAACTCCCGATCAATTAAAGCCAAACTACAAATAATTTTAGTGAAGAGTAAAGAAATGATTTAACAATCAACTGTGAAAATTTGAGCACACACTGACGAAGCACTAAGACGTTATTAATGTTTTTCCAAAAGTTCTCTAGTCAAATTAGACAAGAGAACTAGACCGATGCTAGTAGCGTACTAGTAAGGCAGGACGAAACTTTTATGGAACCGGATTAATTTGCTAGTGTTGAAACTTCCGAGAAGCTAGACGCGCAAGCCGAGTGTTAGTAGCTACTCGCAACCGGCCTCCGGCTTCATCACTGGTAGATAACCAAATTTTCTGACAGAGAAAAAATTCCAGAGCTTTACACAACAGACCAACCCCGCCCCCACGGGAAAAAAGCACCTACCATTCCGCTACTGTCCATGCCTTGACTTGTCCGATCCGCCGTTGATGTAAACCTAGAGACACTGCGCCGGGGCAGCGGGGTGAGGCGAAGGCCCGTGCCCGGCTTAACATGCATGATGGGGAGCCCCTGCTGATCAGTGATTCGTTTCCTGATCGGATGCTGACGATCCACCCGGTGATAGTCGGCCGACTGACTACTCAGATCTTCAGCGGAGGAGAGTTCGGCTGAAATAGACAGAAAACAGAAACAAAGAATGAATTATTAAAGGTTGGTTAGATTTCTGGATGTCCACGTTTTGATATTTTTCTACTGAAAGATAAATACAAATCTAGACAGGTAACATAAACAAATAAATTAACTAAATAAATAAATACGTACTGTAGAGTAAGGATTGCAGTGTTTTTTTTGCTCAAAAACGCGTGTAACACACTTTTTTCTGGAAAATAGCAAAAAATATTTGGCGACTGTGTAACATTACACGAAAATTTTGGACGAATTTTGCCTAATAGTCGGAACTTTTTCGAATGAGCATTGATTTGTTCACACATATTTACCGTTTCTGGCGGGCTTCGCCCCCCAGACCCCCCTCTATACATTGTATTACATTTAATTTTGGTGTTGCCGAAGGATTTGCTTTATCTGGACTTACCAATCCACGATTAGTTAGTAAAGACACATATATTTGTTCATTCATTATATTATATACACTTAGTTCAGATAAATTTCAGAACAGGTTTGTGCTATAGAAGGCTTTACGAGAAAAACTTTGATTTACGTTGGGCAAATCTGCCCAACGTAAATCCTGTTGCTTTTGTTGTCCTGTAGTTCCTTTTTTAATTCTCTAGCTATGTACATATATACCTATGAATGCTATGAGCATTGTATATAATTTATTTATATAGTTTTGTCAAACTGATTTGGTAAAGCTTCACCAACTTTTGCAGTACACTATATATTTGAGATTTCAATTTTCACTTATAAAGAACCTACTTCTTAAAAATTAGAAATTATTTGTTACAATAAAAGTCTTCATGTAGTAAGAAAAACGCGAGTAAATTAGGAATTTTTATGTAGTTACACACTTTTTCTGAAAAATAGCAAAATTTTTTGGAGAGGTGTGTAACGTTACACACAAGCCGTCGGCGAAAAAAAACACTGAAGGATTGTACCCAAAAATTCATACACTATGTATATTAACAAACAACAAAAGTATATATTTGAATTATCAGTTTGCCAATTTTCCAGTACAATGCTTTACTGTTTTGCTGCAGCATTAGGCATCACAAAGTGATGACCATCACGCCGTAAGGACGGTCAAAAACAACTCAACCAATTTGCCAGAAGAAGTCTCAAAACCTGGTCGATAGATATCACAACGAATGATATCAGCATCAGAATTTGTGTCTGAATTTGTAGGAACTAGGAAACACCCCTTTCCGGTCAACTCAGTAGGCCAACTTGCAGGCTAAATAAGGGTGGTAACCTGGTGAGTGGAGGTTTCTCAGACAATTCTAAAACTGCCCGTTTTTCTGTTTTGGAAGCTAAGAACTGGAAACCCCGTTTTTGGAGGGAGAGAACCCACCGCCCCACCCCCTCCCCATTTTGGACGCAACCTATTCCATCGACTAAACAACACGGGAAGAATATAAGTATATACCTTGGGAGGTAATACGACCCCCAGAGTCCGGGGGGCATAGGCGCTCCACCAGGTCAGGAGTCAGATAGTTGCTGAGGGAGAACCACTTCCGATACATCTCGTAGGGATAGGGTCCCAGGTGCGGGTCCAGGTCCCGTAAATTCTGCCGCCCGTAGCGATCAGCGTCCTCCGGGCTTACGTCAATGATATCTGAAAAAAGAATGAAGATACAGAAATTTGGAAAAAACTGAAAAAAAACTAAGTTTTGCTTATATACAGGATCTGGTCAGTTTTAAAGGAAAGCAATCTGGTTGTTTAGAAAAAGATATCTGAAAAAGTACTAAAGTCTAACATGGGCCACGCGAAACCATGACCCAGACCACAGAACAACCGTAACATTTTAAGATGCACTTGCACACGTTTCCAAACTGTCCACTCCCAAAAGAATATGCACACATAAATGCACAACCAGACCTTTTATGGCTCTGAAATAATTCTAAATTGTAGGTTTTAAACAGCTCCACACTTGAAGTGTCCTCCTAGTCCAAGCGTCACTTCAATAGCCGAAGAGGTAGGAGGAGGGGAGAGGAAGCTACTTTCAGATTTTTATGCGGCCAATTTCATACTTAAATTCATACTTAAAATTGTTCCCCAAAAAAGTACCCCCCCGTTCGAAGAGACCCTTCACTGGATGAACCTCCCCTTGCCAAAATTCACCCCTATTCAGATAAAGTTTATCAAATATTCAGCTCCCCTTTCCCGTAATCTAGATAGAATGGCTGCAAATCTCTGGCATATTTCTAGTGGAGGTGCCCTCCGCTCGACGACCTAGCCCCACCATTCGAAGAGCCCCCCTCCCCTCCATGAAATGCCGTCCCTCATAAATTCCGAGACCTAACTCCCTTAACCCAAAAAAGTTGCCACCTTATACCACTTTTACCATAACGTTGAAAAACTTTCAGGCATGGCCGGCTTTTTAGAGGAGTTTTCACTTAAAAACACTTAAAACTTAGCTACTGTAGCGATTTTTGGCAGTTTTCACGTATACGTATATCGTAACAATGTAAAAATTTGTAAAAAAATTCCTAAAAAATGCCCCCTCCCCGGAACAAATAGTCAGGAAATAACCCAGGACCTTCATCCGGATTGGACCACCGTTTGACCAGGACCTCCTTGGATTTGAAGTCATGAAATAGGCCAATACGAGGCGCTACTCCGCCCTGTTTGCTGACAGCACTGAAAATAAAAAATTATTATATTTTTTAAATCTATTAAAACAATTAATAATTAAACAGGAAATGGCACAATGAATGAATATAATAGAAAAATGTTAAAGCGGTCGGTTTGACTTCAACTTTGTTAACACAGTATTCTTCTAATCCTAACACTTCACATTCTCCAAATTAACGCAGTATTTATCTTCAAATCAAAGCATGTCCCTAACATACTAGGTAATGAAGGAAAGAATAATAAGACATTGGCCAAGATTTTAACGCCATAATCTTTCGTTTACCATAAAAATGTTGTTCTAATTACACACCAGTTCACTAGAGTCTCTAGTCAGCTTTAGCTTAAAACTCAAATACCAGCAGGAAACACTGTAAAACTTAAAAAACAACCCCAAAGTTAAACCCATCTTCACCTGCAGTAGATAAAATGCACTCCGGGCGGTATCATCTTAATACCCTTGAACTTTGACCCGGTGGCCCAGGTGCTATAGTCCACCCCGAACTGAGAGCCAGGGGGCATATCCAGGAGCAAAAACGCAGCACCGTGCTCAAACAGCTGTCGGGCCACTTCCTGATCCTGCACAGAAGTTGAGGGCAAACTGGTCCACTCAGCAGATGATGTCATTTCAGTCAAGTTAAATGCAACTAAACATAGGAATTTGTAAAAAAATAAATAATTCCTCTGTGCTTATTCTAGGAAATTTTTCTTGGGGGGCTCTTTGGGGCCCTCAGGAAGCGGGTCACTCTCAGGTGGGGGCAAAAATTTTTCTAGAAACATGCTAAAAGTTACGCTATTTTTATAGTAATTGACAAAAAAGTTAGTTTCGTTTTTAGTGCAAAAATAAGCGGATTTAGTTTTAAAATAGGCAAAAACTTAGTAAAAATCTCCGGCGAAGTCGGAAAATTTTAGACAATTTGGCCTTCTGAGCGAATTTTTCAAGGTGAAAGTTGGTACCAAAAGGGGCACCCACTCTTGGGGGGGCATTTTATCTTTAGGGGGGAAGGTCGTTTATGTGGACGAATAAGCCCAGTTCCTAAACTCAGAAAAGTGGTGAAAGCTATATACACGATCAGTAACGCAAAGATCCATCTCAAACTCATCAATTAAAATATCTATAAAGCTACCTATATTTTTCCGACCATGGGTGCACCCAGGGGGGGTTTTGGCGGGGGTTCTGACCCCCCCTTTTTGTCCGACTCCCCCGGGGAATTTTCTGGGAGAAAGCAAAAATTGAGCTATTTTTAGTGCATAAAATTAAAAATTATGAAAAAGTTTCGCGCCTACGGCGCTTTTCCATCTCGATTTTTATAATTTTTCTCGCCTTCGGCGCTTTTCTAACTGAATTTTCAAGATTTTTCGGGCCTGCGGCGCTTTTCTAACTGAATTTAAAACATTTTCTCGCCTGCTGCGCTATTATGTATTAACGTTTACAACGTTTACAATTAACGTTTACAACGATGGAACCTGCGGCGTTTTATTAAATCAATTTTTCTCGCTTGCGGCGCTTTCTTATCGCCATTTTACTGAATTTCCGCGCCTGCGGTACTTTTCTATCACGATTTCAAAAAAGTGAGTGCCTGCTTTTCTACGTCATGTTTTTTAATTTTTCGCGCCTACGGCACTATTCTACATAGATTTTAACAATTTAAAATTTTAACAATGCGCCTCGCAGAGCTTTTTATTCAAATCTGTTCAAGCTTTCCAATACAAATTTTGCCATTACGTCAAAGAATTTCTCAACGTTTATTGAAATCTTTTTAAAGATTCCCATTACGGCTTTTTTCAAAATTTCAAAAATTTTCTAAACTTCTGGGGGCTCAGCCTCCCAGACCCCCCGCGTCGGCTAACGACGACTCATAAATCTCGTCATTTTTGCGACTCCCAAAACGAACTCTTTGTTGAAAACTTCGCCGCCGCCACCCCCCCCCCCCCCAGTGTAAACATGTCAGGCAAAGGCAAAAAACTTTTTCCGGCTCGACCCCCCCCCCTTTTCAAAATCCTGGGTGCGCCCCTGTTACCGACCAGGGATTTTCAGGCAAAATGTGTTCAAAAGGCCAAAACTGGAGAAGGCAACTAACGTGGGTCTCGCTAACATTGCCAAAAATTGCTGATTTCTACACAAGCGGATATAACTTTAGTCTGTAACGATTTTAGAACAAAAAATTCCACCGAGAAATAGAAAATTTGGAAATAATTTCACTTGTTGGCCACCTTTTAGAGAGTTTAGACAAGCCCAAGGGAGGGGAAGGGGTCGAGCGAATAAACCCAATACATGGGAACCTGCGGTAAAACCTCTTGTATAACTCAACTTTCCAGTATATATGTATGCATATATATACTTAATTTAACTAACCATTAGCATTTAATAATTTTAGCCACGTACACGTGTATTAAAAACTGTAAAAAAACCTGTGAGCCTTTGTAGCATACGTTACTGGTTTTGCTCTCCAATACTGAGATATTTCAAAGTAAAAAGAGATCCGCTCAAACAGGTTTTTCGGAAAACTCGGAAGAACAGAAATCGAGACTTTTTTATGGGTTCGGGTTCGACCCCCCCCCAACTCACTACATCCTCTCGTATATAAGTTTATTAAAAAAGGCTAGCTTTCCTATAATTAAATTTAAAGATAAAATTTGTTTTTCCCAATCTAACCGAATTCTTGTTGTTGTTGTTGTTGTCAGCCAAGAGGCTATATGAGGGCGCTAACCTTTGTCTCTCCCCATCATTTATAGCTAGCCGGACTCTAGCTTCGTCGCCTGAATGCTGTCCCGCAATGGGAAGCTGAAGCACCCTCTTGGCCTTTCGGCTCCGGTAGTAACTGCTAAGGTAGAGGCGCAGAGCAACTGAATTCTTCACATCAGTTATTGACTATACGTGGCTGGTACTAAGGTACGATAAGGTGATATCTCATAGAGCAGAGTACATGTGCTCATCCTTACATTCTCAGCCGTAGAGCCAGGAGTGGAACATCAAATGATGACTGAATCCGGGGAAAGGGACCCTTTAAACAGACTACTGTTATGTTATCCATTTACCGACCAGTTAAGCATGGGATGGATAGCTGGGTTAACTAGAGTGGAGAAAGGCTTTACGGCCTCAGGAGATCGAACCCACCACCATAAAGGCCGGAAATTCCAACCAGCGCCATAGACAAACTCAACTAAGCTACTGCATGAAATCGAGCAGGGGGAGTGGAAACAAAAACCAGAACGGTAATGTGATTTTAATTACCTCCCAAGAAACTACAACCGTTTTAGTAGTGGCAGGAGTATGCCGGATAAAGATGTCATCTCCTGGAACACAGTGTCACCTAGCCTGGCTTTTTCCTACGGGGGGGGGGGGTCAGAAATTCGTTCCCCCCCAGACTTGGGTCGCCCCCCCCAGGATTCGGGCCTTCCCCCCCAGAATTCTAAAATGCCCGGAAAAATAGGGTTTTGCGGGTAAATTTTGAAAATTTTTTACGACTTCGCCGAATTTTTACCCGTTTTTAAGCATTTTTTAGCTATTTTAAGCTTAAATTTAAGTTAAAAATTGTTAATTTTTTAGCTCAGCAGCAAAAATAGCTATTTTTAGGCATTTTTTGAAAAATTTTTCTTTCCCCCCCAGCCCGGGGGGGGGCGACCCCCCCCCCCCCCAGAAATTTTTTCCTAGGAAAAAGCCAGCTAGCCATGGTGAAAATTTAAGGGAACCATTTCTACTAGTCCGCAGTTCTATACTGTCAAGCCCACCAGGTCTCTTTAGCTATCTCACAACACCTAGCATTTGTAGTGAGGGGGCAAGACCAAGTTTTAGTCAAAAACAAGCATTTTACAGTCAAAAATTGTCCCTATTTTAAATAAACAATGTTCATGATATGGATTAACTGAAAAATTTATGACTAAACAAAAGCTTAAAGATGTGCCGCAGAAAACTCTGTACAATAGAGGGGAGACCCTATCCGCTAAGATAGTGCCAGCCTAACAGGATTCTATAAATACGATCTTCTGCGTGCGGTAACACCTAAACTATTTCTCAAAACTAAGAATTACAAACACTAGACAAACGCGAGACAATAAATATTTTACTATACATTTTCACAGACAATTTTATATTCTGCATAAATACTTACCACAAAATTAACAAGACAAAATCGTTGCACAAACTATTAAACAATCAACATTAACATTTGTGCTTTAGATTTGCAATTCTGGATATCTCAAATTTCAAAATTCTGAAAAATCCAATTCAGTTCACAAAACAGCTCTACTTAACAACACCGAGATTACAAAACACCGCGCTAAATTTAAAGCATATATACGCATATGTACTCCGCTTAGTAAAAACCTAAACACCAGCTTGGGAAACTCAGGATAAAGTGCTAATTTGGTTAAAAGCAGTTAAAAAGCAAGACGAAAATACAATCAATGACATAAAATATTCCCAAAATACCGCAACTACTCGTAAAAAATTTGCTTCCAAATGCAAGAAACTTGGACAAAATTAAACCCTGACATAAACTCTATGATAATTTGGATTGTATGTATATGTTAACCGGGGAACTTTATGGATTTTTCTCCAGATGTTTGCAAAAAATTGCAAAAAGCTATGCGGTTCTTCATCTTGGCGTATTTTTAGTGGAGAGACACAGAGAAAGACACAAAAGCTATTGGATGCTGATATTTTAAACTGAAAGATTTTTAAAATTGAACTATTTTGGGCAAACATTTAGGCACATTGGGAAAGTCTAAACTCACAGGAAGGACTAGAAAGATAGAGAAAGGTCAAGGTGGGCACCCGCCGCTGCAAAAATAAACAGTTGAAACGCTAGCAAACTTCAGAGTACACATTCTGCAATTTTGTGGCTGTCATTCAAAACCAAAAAATTTGCCAACCCTGTCGAAAACCGAAAGCAAAAATCCCTAAAAATAGGAGGTACCAAACAAACAAAACTAACACTAACAACAAAATTTTCATCTACAAATATCCAGAAAAGAAGTTTAGTTTAATAGTTAACATCTTGTCAGGAAGTTTTCCAATCCAGGGCAGAATTGGAAATGAAAACGATGGCCCGGTCCTTGAATTCGTAGTAGGAGGTGGCATGAAATGCAATGTTGGATAGGACAATGATGTATTCACAGCCAGCAAACAGGGAATATACTAAAATAATCATAGTTAACATAAAATAAATGTCGTTTACATGCTGTTTAGTTTAAATGTCACAGCAATTATTTCTGTGCTTTTTTTACTGGGGGGAGGGGGGGTGGGGGGCTCCTCCCCCACTTTTTGGGCCCCCCCCACTCGGCCACACCCCTACTTTCTTGGGCTTCCCCCCCCCTCACTATAAGGTGCCCAGAAAATGCCAAATTTTAAAAGGACTTTGGTCAAAAGTTTCAAAAATTTTCCGGCTTCGCCGGAATTTTTTGTTCAAAAATCGTCTATTTTGGTACACAAACTCAATTTTTGAGCACTTTTAAGCATAGTTATAGCAGCATATGTAGAAAACAGGCTATTTTTACTGCATTTTTAGCGATTTTAGACCACTTTAGATCCCCCCACTTTTGGGCCCCCCCCCCCCACTAGTGGGGGGCTCCCCCACTCTCCCCACCCCCACTTTTTTCGCCTAGAAAAAGCCCAGTATTTGGCGATTAAAACCTCGTTAGCTTACTGCAGCAAGTTCTCATACTGTGACGACTACTGCGTTCAGGTGCAATGGTATTATTTAAAAAATTTGATTTTATCTGATTATTGATTTAAAAAATTATAATACCATTTAAAATTTTGTGTGAGTCAATACGAAACTAAAAAAGCAAAATTGGTTAGTGCAAAATCAGTTCAAGTCTCAGTAAAAGCTGTTTGCAACGCTCCCTCAAAAAATAAAGTCAGCGCGGACCAGAGCGTTTTTTAAGAATCGTTTCCGGGGGGGGGGTAATGGGGGATGCTCGAGGGAAATTTTTGGCAAAACACAGCTAAAAATTAGCGTTTCTTTGAAGGATTTTATCCTCAATTGAGGCAAAGTTTTGAAACTTACCCTAAGTTTGGAGGCCAAAAATCCCGGGGGGGGGGACAATTTCGGGGCCACCCCGCCCCTAAAAGCACTCAGCGAACTATGCCACAGCGCAAACAGCGGCTACAGGCCGCTACCACTTACCAGTTTAGTCTTCCTCTCACAACAAAGAAGCCCCTGGGTCAAAACTACGCCACTTGGTAACAAAAAACACGAAATATATATAGAAACCACTTACTTCCAGGTTCACAATAGGTATTGTGTCTCATGAAAAAGTAGAGACTGAGCACAAACGAGCCCATGTTGACCATGAAAATTATGGACTTCATCTGAAAGGAATGTTCACCCTGAAACAGCACAGACACAGTTTATATAAGTCTGGACCAACCAACAGCTGCACAGTTGTGTTTTCGAGCTGCAGCACAGCCGGCGAATTTGTTTGACATTCACGTCACGTCAGCCGATTGCTATGCGTAGAGCACATCTAACATTTGAGCTGAGTGTCATACTCTTATCTATTATGTACTCTTGATTAGATCAATCCAATCCGCCTCAGGACAGCAGCTGGGTTTATTTTAGCAGGGGTGGGCCCCCCACTCCAACATTTTTGGGATTCTCCCACACGCAAGTTGAGGTGCACAGAAGTTGCCACACTTTAAACAGATTTTGGTCAAAATTTTCAAGTATTTTCCGGTGTTGCCCAAATTATTTGGTCTAAAATTCTATTTTGGCAATAAAACTTAACTTCTGAGCACATTTCAGCTTATTAATATATATATATATATATCAGGGGCGCACCCAAGGGGGGGGGGGCGGGGGGGGGGGGCCGCCCCCCCTGTCAGGTTTCGAAGGTCAGAAAAATTAAGATGCAGAAAGGAGGAAAAGCAGGAAAAACAAAAATTTTCGCGCCTTCGGCGCGAATTAACCATTCTTTGTGTGTTTTGAGGGTAGCATACGGGACGGGGTGGGAAGGCTGACTTTCAATTATGTAGACGTTTCTTTCTGCTTACGCTTGAGTTATAATAATAGGCATTGGCCGCTAATGTTTTCAAATCATGGTTTTTCTGCATTTGATTGTGAATATTAGCAATCAATTTCTTCTAAGATATTTCTGAATGAAAGGTTATGGCTTGACGGTATGATAGAAATTCGCAGTGTATCAAAAAATGACAGAAAAATTAAAAATTTAACTGCAAAATAAAAAATTTTCTTGAACTTAAGTTTCGAATATGCGGATTACCGGATATCCGGATATGTTAACGTATAATAGGCGGATATTCGGATATGAAAGAATATCAGGTGCCCACCACTAGGGCATATGCACGCTTTTTTTACAAAATGCAATTTAAAAATGCATACACAAAACACTAAGTCAAATTTCGATTCCGCTTTCCACAAAATGGCTCTAAAAATTTCCTACCTGGTACTACTTTTTAAAAAGAGCTCTAGCTTCTAGCTGGGGGCTACCGCCCCCAGACCCCCGGTTTATTGGGTTGCCGCTTTTTACACAAAAAGGCAACCCTTTCATCTGGGTATGTCCGTTTATTTATTATTATTCATCATCTCGTTACCACCCCTGTCCCCCCCTCTATCTCGAGTTTGGGAAGGGGTAGAGAGGTGGTTGATACCTCATTTTGAAGGTCTTGACTTGAACTGCTCCCGGAAGCGCGGGGAGCCCCGGGGGAGCAGAGGTGCTCCCGGAGCACCCCCGTGAGTAAAAATGAGTAAAATAAAAAAGTTGTCCAAATGAGCTAATTTTGGTATCATTCGAAAGCTCTCGGCGAGTAATGAAAAAGTTGTAATTGGGTCAAGGCCTGAAAATGCACTCATTTTGAGTTATGAGGCGAAAAATGGTCAAAAAATGGCCAAAAACGGCCAAAATGGCTCAAAATTGAAAGTTCTCGGATCGGGCTCATATCGGTGTCATTCGAAAGCTCTCATTGAGTATATAAAAAGTTGTAATAGGGCCAAGCCGCCAAAATGTACGAAAATTGAGTTACGGAGCTTCAAAGGGGTCAAAAAAAGTCAAAATCGGCCAAAATGGCTCAAAAATAAAAGTAGCGGAAATCACCTAATATGGGTATCATTCGAAAGCTCTCGTTGAGTAGATAAAAAGTTGTAATAGGGCCAAAGCGCCAAAGTGTACGAAAATTGAGTTACGGAGCCGCAAAGGGGTCAAAAATGGTCAAAATCGACCAAAATGACCAAAAAATTAAACAACTCTAAATATGGTCAATATGGTACTCTATTGAGAGCTCTCGATACGGACTACACGAATCAGACTATACTGGGTCACAACGGTGCCTCTTTTGGGAGATATGGCCATTTATAAAAGGAAAATGCCGCGGCAACCCATTCTCGCCACTTTGCTAGTTATAGTTACGTTGCGTTGCTTAGTTTCAATTTTATCAGTTTGAGTTATATGTATATACCTTACGTATCTGGTGAAACCATAGCGCCAGCCCAGAAGACAACTAAGATAATTCGAAACAGCAAAATGTGGCCTGAAAAAATACTTTCATGCCTAGAATGCAAAAATTTCTCAACTTCTGGGGGGCTGCGCCCCCCAGACCCCCTGCTTTCATGTTTATATGAATGTTTATTTATATTTAACTATATGTATACCTCAATCAATGAAGCCAACTATTACGTGTTTGTTCTCAAAGTGAAAGTTGTATTTAAAACATTTGTAGAATTAAATAAATTTGAAAAGAAAAATTTCAACTTTGGTGCCGCCCCCCCTGTCAGAAAACTCTGGGTGCGCCACTGATATATATATATATATATATATATATATATATATATATATATATATATATATATATATATATATATATATATATATATATATATATATATATATATATATATATATATATATATAGTAGTATGCAGAACACAGGCTAATTTAACTGCATTTTCTACATTGTAGCCCACTTTAGCGCCCCCCCCCATTTTTTCGCCTAAAGTATCTCTAAAGCTGTCTAGTAAAGGCTGAAGGTTTGTCTCTGGAGATACCTCAGTCTACCACAGGACACAGGAGGGGACACATCCCCAGATTCTTAGCCAAAGAACCAAATGATGACTACATCTTTGGAAGGGGGGGCGCCGGGCTATCTATACAGACACCTGCTGCTTTCTCACACCATTGACAGCCATTTACCGACCAGTTAGGGACGGATAGCTCGCTGGGCTGGCTAGAACCGAGAAAGCTTTGTTGTCTCCGGGGATTTGTACTCATCGGACGTAAATTCGTAGTAAGTACTAACCAGTGGCCTAACCCGGGCAATTCGACTACTGTCTAAAGAACGAACACGTTTGAAAATTTGCTTACTCAGCAAATTTATTGCTCAGTATATAATATGTAGGAAGTCAAGTTCAGTACACCAAATCTATTAAACTCAGATATTATGGCAACGCCGAGGCCGACGGAGTATGTTTCTCTAAAAGGAGGAGACATCATCCGTTGTGATGTTGACCAGGCTCTGAGACTCCTTCTGGCAACTTGGTTGAGTTGTTTTCGACCAACCTTACTGGGGTTTTTTACTGGGGGTGGGTGGCTGGTGCGCCCCTCCACTTTTTGGGTTCCCCCGTCGACCCTTGCCCCTCCCCACTTTTTTGGGCTTCCCCCCACTCACCCTAAGGTGCCCAGAACATGCCAAATTTTTAGGATTTTTGGTCAAAATTTTCAAAAATTTTTCGGCTATGCCGAAAATTGTTGGTCAAAAATCGTCTTTTCTGGTGCTAAAACTTGATCTTTGAGCACTTTTACGCTTAGTTATAGCAGTATATGTGGGGAAACAGGATATTTGTACCGCAATTTTAGCATTTGTAGCCAATTTTATTCCCCCTCCACTGGTAGGGGGCAGCGTTTTTTTTTTCAAAATCGGATTTCATCAAATTTTCGTCATTTTTATTTTCTGATCGTCATTTTTATTTGTCCAACGTCAAAAATAAAGTTTTGCAGAAATGCAGTTTTGTTTTGATTTTAGGCTATATTCGTAATTTTGGTTGAATTTTTACCTTGTTGGCGCGTGTTGCTTCATATTTCGCATTGTCCCGCGAATATATATCCTAACTTACGTATATACTCATATAATACAGATATCTGGTGTCTACGTATGTATCATGTCTTTAAGCATTAACAATGACGAGAACAACCCGATACAATGTGGGGGGTCTGGGGGGCGGAGCCCCCCCAGAAGTTGAAGAAATTTTTTGCTTTTTAGATGAAATCGTCCTTTAAATCTTTAATTGTTTTCATTTTACAGAAACAAGAAAATGTTTAAAAGTTTAAGGGAAAAATAAGAATTTTTTGCTAAAATCGCACGACATTTTAAGCTTTTTCTATCCAAAAATCTGGTTAAAACGTTGGAAATATACGTATATATACGCGTTCACGAAATTTTGTTGACATGCCTTTTTCAGTTTTTCCTGTTTGCTTTTACTTACCTTCAAATCGCAACGACAGGCTGCCCTTCAGATCCATCCCTAGTAGTTATAACATTTATGCAACAAACGTTCTTAAACATCCTATCCTAGTACATATGAGCTCTCATTCCATTCTTGCTGAGCTAATCCGAAGAGAAAGTTTTTAAAGAAAATATTCAGCGAAATTGGTATATATGGGAAACTTGCATCAAAAAATGCAATTGAAGTATGTAGCATAAAGACTTGTAGCCTGTGGCTTTGTATATATATATAATAGATATACTGATTGACTGTTCAAACATCGTCGAAGCTTAGCATCACTAAGACAATATATATAGAGCGGGGGTTTGGGGGCGGTAGCCCCCAAAATTTGAGAATTTTTTGAAAAATCACTGTTAAAACGTAATAGAAACTTTGCATTCTTGTTAAATTTGAGTGCTACTTCCACATTTTGGCTTGGTCATTCTGTCGTCATTTTTATTTTGGCGTCGTCAAAACTATTGTTCATTTCTGCAAACGACGCTATTTTTGACCAAAAAAAAAACCTAGGTAGGGGGAGGGACGTCCTGACTTTTTTAGTTTCCAGTTTCCTGGCTAAACACTTTGCACCTCCGGGTGATGATCATCACAGTGAGATGTCAACGTAATGCAGGAAACAAACAAACAAACAAACTCACGAGAGAAAAGCTTCGCCGTCTACCGCTGTAGTTGAACAGCCACAGAGTGAGAATCATATAAAGCGTTGCGCAGATCATAAAACCGCAAAAGGCTGCCTGATGCATATCTGCAAAACGCAAACACACAAAAACAGTCAAAAATAGATAAAAATTTTAAACGTATATATGTAGTTCTGCATATTGTCTGTATGTGGCAAAACAAAGTACTACCAAGAGTGTATAATAGTAAGAGTGTGACACTCTTACACTACATGAACAAATCATGCTAGGTATGCTCGGTGCGTTAACTCGGGACCCCCCCCCCGGAACTTCCGGGGGGGGGGTCCCACTTTGCACTATCTACACGCTTTCATATAAGCGTGTGTCTGTTCGCTGATTGGCCCATTAGCCTAAGGCTTACAGTAGGCATTTTATTAGTAATTTTTAATTAATTAATAATAACTTTAATAAGTGCAAAGTGGGACCCATGCCCCGGAAGTTCCGGGGGGATCCCGAGTTAACGCACCGAGCATACCTAGCATGATTTGTTCAGGCTAGTGTAAGAGTGTCACACTCTTACTATTATACACTCTTGGTACTACAGTACATTTCACGGAAAGCAGGGCTGGTGGCGTAAGTTCCACATTGGCGGAAACGCCAAAATGTGGCGAAGTCTTAGCGATTTTCGCCAAGGTTGGCAAAACCGAACGGATTTTTCTGGCGAAAATCGCCGTCACTTCGCGACATTCTTGCACTGTCAGCGTGCAAGACTAGAATGTAGGAAGCGCTTCTTTAGTAATCGAATAACTCCGATATGGAATAGCCTCCCAAACTGTGTTGTACGGGCTGCCAACACTTCGATATTTAAAGATAGAATTGAAAACATGGTTTTCTCGGAGTTTCTGAGGTATGACCTAAGTCAGTAATATAGTTGTACTTTGTATATAGTGTGTATTTCTCTGTATTGTACTGTGCCTTTTATGTACGTACGTTTCAAATGCTATTAGCTTGTGCTGTAATAGGGGATCTAGCATTTGCTAGACTCCCATTTTGGTCTTGTTCTTGTTGGTATCGTTACATGTTTATGTATACGTGCGTGTCTGACCAAAATAAACAAATGTTGTTGTTGTTGTTGTTGACATTTCGCCAATCTGCAATCTGCGCCAACAGTCTTGGATTTCTTGAAATGTACTGTATAAGCATTATATAACGTAAACCAAGAAACGGTACCACCTCCACCCATTTCATACGAGCCCGAACCACGGTTTTAGGCAAACTGGAGACATAGCCCATTGAACCAAAAGTTGGCCCACTCAAAACTGGTCCTTGGAAATAAAATTACTGAACATCTCAACTAAAGAGAATTTTATAAAAAACTTTTCGGGGGGGGGGGAGACTACCAACATTTTTCAAGACTTAACACGTGCTAGTCAAGTTGGGCTTTTTTTACTGGGGGGGGGGGGGGGGGGGGGGGGGGCGCCCCCCACTTTTTGGGTTCCCCCCCACTCTACCCCACCCCCACTTTTTTGGGCTTCCCCCCCACTCACTATAAGGTGCCCAGAAAATGCAAAATTTTAATAATTTTTGGTCAAAATTTTCAAAAATTTTCCGGCTGCGCCGGAATTTTTTGGTCAAAAATCGTCTATTTTGGTACTCAAACTCAATTTTTGAGCACTTTTAAGCATAGTTATAGCAGTATAATGTAGAAAACAGGCTATTTTTACTGCATTTTTAGCGATTTTAGACCACTTTAGATTCCCCCCCCCACTTTTGGGTTCCCCCCACTCTCCCCACCCCCACTTTTTTCGCCTAGAAAAAGCCCAGTTAACCACACTACAACTCTGGGCTTATTCTACTGGAAGGTCCACGCCATAAACACCCTTCCCCCCCCCATAAAAAGTGTGTGCCGCTTTTAGTATCAAATTTTTACTAATAATACAAAAAACTAATAAAGCCATTACCAGATACGTACCTATTATAATACGTTTAGTACGTACCAAATTGCTCAGAAGAGGCTAAAATATTTTTAGAAAAAGTTTCGCCAACCCCCCTCCCCCAGAAAAAGCCCAGAATCTCAGTTTCAAAACGGTGCAGCATACGCTACGTACTTTTATTCTCCACCGACGACACATAGGTAAGCAGGGTGAGGCATAGATTTTCTGCAATATGCAGTAGGGCAATCAGATTGCACAGCAGACTATAACTGAGTTCACCGTAGCGCGGACGCAGCGGGGAACTCAGGTAATAGTTCCGATAGGCCACGGCCGTCACCAGACGCGGAAAGACGTGCAGGGCCACACAGAGACGCCAGATGTAGACTTCGGGCCGGTAGTCACCGATGGCAGCCGAAATAGAGGGCAGCAGATTGGCAACCTGAAATAAAGTTAGGAGAAGAAAAGAAATCACAACAAAATCATGACATAAAACCTAGCAGATTCCACAATTTCCAGTATCCCCATCCATCAAATAAAATAGCTGGCATGAGATTATTCAATCTAGCCTTTATATAGCTCTTTCTGGTAAGCTGCCAACAGCAAAGGGCTAAATGTAAAAGTAAAAGCACGCTCTCGACTTTTAGCCTAGCAAGCTGTCGAGTTAGCTAGCGTCCGGCTTTGACATAGCTTAGCTAATAGTTGGAATTCTGAGCATAAAAATATTATATACTCTTATCCCATAAAACTGTGTTTCCAAATGTCTCCCTCCATTTACAGTTGATCCCACAGCAGATTTGGCTAACCCCGACACACACACACACGCAGCTCACCAGCTAACGGGCGGGAAGCAATTTTTACCTACCCATTGTATACCTGTCTCTGCTAAGCGTACATAGGTCAGTTTTAATCAAAAACTGTTCAGTTAATTGTAAATTGCTCAGTAGCAAAAAACCAGCTGTTTTAAGCTGTTTCGAAAAATGCGTAGAATGCTTCCCCCCCCCAGAAATCGACAGCCCTCCTGAAGACCAAAATTTTCAAATATTTTCGGGTTTCGCTGGAGATTTTTGCTCGCTTTTGCCTTTATGACACTAAACCTTCTTATTTTATTCTTCTTCAAATTGTTGGCGAGTAGACTACAAAAACCTTAAGCATTTTCAGAATGTTGTAAAAAGATTTCTTTCTCCTATCCAACAACTGTCCCGCCCCCGAAAGCTCCCAAGAAAAATTCCTTAGAACAAGCCCAAATGGATTCCACGTGCAACAATGAATCTGTTGCTGTCAACTCGATCAACATTGCTTTCAACAACAATTAAAAATCTAAAGTCTAGTCTGCCTTAAATCAAGGCGAGTAAATCTAAACCTAACGTACCCCACAATGAGTTCTGGTGGCACCCTCAAAATGCAGAGTAATGGCCAGAAAAACGCAGGAGAGGAAGCCAAACAGAGGCAGACCGCAACAGTAGACCGCCAGCTGTCCGTAACGAAATCGACAGAGGACATCGTCCGCAAAAAATCCACCAGCAAACGGAGTCACACCACCCGGTGGGGGGCTGGTGGTGGTGGGCGGGGAAATGGGGAGACCCGAAAAACTGTTCGAACTAGATAGTAACATTTTATCCGTCTCTTCTACTTTCAGACAGGGATCAGATTTTTTCGAAATCTTTTCATCTGTATCAGACAATTTTGATCGGGAAGTTTGCTTAGTGATAGATTTTGCAGGAGAGGACGACAAGTGCAGTGAACTTTCGTTGACATGGTCCTCATTTTCGGTTGCTTCATCGCAATAATCATTTAAGAATCCATTGTTGTCACAATATGAATCTGAAGAATATTCAGTTCCTGAAACAACAAAAAATCCAAAAACCAACTATAAATACAGCTACACATTATATATATATAGTCATGCGGACCAAGCAAGTTTTCTATTCTGGCTGAAGCTCATGCAACAGCTGTCTGTCCAGAACCTCAGATATATACATGTACGTAGGTAAATCATAAAATAAAGCAAGTTGCAGTCAACGTTTTAAAGACCAGTCACAGGTGCAACGGAGGTTTTTAGTGGATGGAGTCCATAGTTTCCTTGGGGTTACCACCCACCGTCCAAAAAAAATTTCAGAAAATTTACCCCCTCTCCCAGATTTCGATAATATATCCACATGTCGTAGGTAAAAATAAAATTCAGAGAAATATCATAATTCCCTAGCACTTGATATATATTGTAAATGTGATATAGGTAAATTTCAGTTCTCTCTAGAGAATCTTGATAGAAAAAGGGGCTTTAAACTCGAAAACTTGATTGCCAACATGTTTCAGAATTTGTCAATATTGCAATAGTCAACTTGATTGCGAACAAGTCCAGAATATGGTCAATATTGAGTCTAGTAGCCCATAAAACCGTTATAAATGTGTATTTCTCGCGAACAATAAACACGTTAAGCAAAAAATTTGGACTTATTGAAAAACGGCCACTTTTAGACCAATCTTCGCGCCACCGGCGCGACTACCTTCTCCCCCCCCCTTCCCGATTGGGGGGAAGGGGTGCCCCCAGATTTTGGGGGGGGGGGGCGGGCGGGTGCCCCAAAGAAATTGGGCGGGGGGGTGAAAATGCATAGTTTCACCAGGGGTGGGGGGAGGGGGTTGGAGTGGTAGAGTGAGGGTATCCCACCCACAATTTTCAACCAACTACCCTCTCCCAGATTTATTGACTTTCCTTCTCCCCATTCTTGGTCACCCCCCCAGCACTTTTTGGGGCCAGAAAGTTAGCTAAATTTTGCCAAAAAAATGTCATTTTTTGAAAATCTTTTCCCAAATTTTGGCTTAAAATCGCTTTAAAACCGTGTAAAAATGCCTGAAACTACAAAAACAAGCCTTGTTTTGAGGAAAAAAGCGTTAACATATATACAGAAAATTTTGCATTTTTAGCCCATTTTTTGGAATTCTTGAGGTCCGAATTTTGGAGGGAGGGTTCGGGGGGGGGGGTATAGCGCGGCGGGGGAAAACCCAGTCCGATATGCGGGAAAACCCAACGCCAGTGCCAAATTTTAGGGATTTTTGGTCAAAAATGGCCAATTTTGGTACTCAAACTTGATTTTTGAGCAGTTTTAAGCATAGTTATAGCGGTACATGTAGGAAACAGGGTATTTTTACTGCATGTGATAGGATGTTTAAACAGCGGAAATTAAGCAAATTTCCAAAATTTGCGATGTTTACGTGTTAACCATACAAAATTTTCAAAAGTCAATTTGACATGAATTTTTGCAAAAATTAGTGATGGGCACTGGATGTCCGGATAATATCCGATTTGAGAAAAATTTCCGGATATCCGGATATCCGTGTATATATATATACAGTCAAAACAATGAAAAATTAGCAAATTTTTGACAAAAATTTCAAAAATTGTAAAATTTTTTTACAAAAATTCCTCTGAAAATATTTTTGAAACTAAGGTTTCGGCTTGGTTGCATGATAGACATTCACAGCAGCAGAAAAACGGACAGAAAAATTGAAAATTTAACTGTAAAATCGAAAAATTCTCTTGAAGCTCAGTTTGGAATAGGCGGATAACCGGATATATATCCGGTGCCCATCACTAGCAAAAATATTGATATTTTTGATGCAGATGTACTAAAAATGACCCGCTCTTTCGAATGGTATAGTCAAAACTGTTCTGGCACCCCCTGTCAGGTTTCGAAGATCAGAAAAATTAAGATTCAGAAAGGAGGAAAGGTAAAGCAGGAAAAACAAAAATTAGGTGTATGTACATGTATATACCAGGCTACAGTTTGCCCCCTGCTGGCTTATTTTTAGGCCAAAATTTATGGGGGGGGGGCATATTTTTGAAAAAATTTTGCTAATTTTTTACGTTTTTTGAGCAAAAAATGCCAAAAATCGCTAAAAAGTCACTAATTTTATGTGTTTTTTACGTTAAAATAGTGAGAAAATTTAGTTAAAAATCCGGCGAAGCCGGAAAATTTTTCGAAAATTTAGGGTAAAATTTGGCAATTTTTTGGGTTACGGGGGGTTATGTGGGAGGAGGTTGAAATTTGGGGGGCTTTTCATGGGGGGGGGGGAACCTCGAATGGTGGGGGAGGTCGCCGAATGGGGGCGGCCCAGCGTAAAAAACAGCCAGCCCTGTGAGACCCTCCCCCGGAGAAGGCCAGACCCCCGTCCCCCATACCCGGCCTCGACTACTCCCCCCCAAGCCGAGCTCAAACTCCCCTTCCCCACCCTAACATGGGGTCCAAACTAAGCAAAAATGCTAAAATCTTTGAAAAATTTTTTGCAATTTTTGGAAATTTTTTAAAAAATTCGAAAAAATGGTTAGAAATCAACCAGGTGCAAATTAACAATTTTTTGTGTGTTTTGAGGGAAACTTATGGGCATAGGTGTAACGGGGATTTGGGGTGGACGGGGGCCCCCTTCCCCGCAATTTTGGGGGGCCCCTTTTTAGACCCCCCCCCAAGCCTCCCCCAAAACTTTTTTCAATTTTTATCCAAAAATCGCATTTTCAGCAATTGCTAATGTCGAAAAACATGAAATCATTAAATAATTTTAACATTAACAGTGTATTTAAACTCGAAAACTTGATTGCCAAAAAGTTTCTGGAGTCCAGAATAAGGTCAGTATTGAGTTTAGAAGTCCATAAAACAGTTATAAACGTGTACGTATATAATAATATATATAATATAATATATAATATCAAACCCCACCCCACCTCAAAACGGCTGACCCCACCCACCCTAATTTCGGCTACCCCCTCCCCCAACGATTTCTCAAGGTACATCTATGCTTTCGAATGGTATAGTCAAAACTGTTCTGGCATGCTTCCAGCAAAAAATGCGGCTGGGTTTTTCCCTGCCCATGGGTTTTTTTACGCATTGGGCTTTTTCCCATCGATTTGGTCGAAGATTTCTCACCAACCGTAAGTGCTAGAGAGATGTTTTACCGCCCCCCCTGCCCCTGTCAGGTTTCGAAGATCAGAAAAATTAAGATTCAGAAAGGAGGAAAGGTAAAGCAGGGCAAACAAAAATTAGGTGTATGTATGTACCAGGCAACAGTTTGCCCTCTGCTGGCTTATTTTTAGGCCAAAATTTATATATGGGGGGGATCGAACATTGCCCCCATGGCTCACCAAAAATGGGAGGGGCATATTTTTGGAAAAATTTTGCTAATTTTTTACGTTTTTTGAGCAAAAAATGCCAAAAATCGCTAAAAAATTACTAATTTTAGGTGTTTTTTACGCTAAAATAGGAGAAAATTTAGTTACAAATCCGTTCGCCGATAATTTTTCGAAAATTTAGGGTAAAAACTGTCAATTTTTAGGGTTATACGGGGAGGTTATGGGGGGGAGGTTGAAATTTATGGGGGGCTTTTAATGGGGGGAAACTCGAATGGTGCGGGAGGTCGCCGACTGGGGGCGGGGGGCTTGGGGCTACCTGGTTGGGGGGCTACCCCCCCCCCCCCTTCGCATAAAACCTATGCGCTCAAACCCAACCCCCCCCAAACTTTGCTGGCATATGAAGCCAAAAATTAGCTATTATAGCTAAATAAAAAATATATTATATTTTCCATATTTTTAAACAATTTTCTTAAATTTTTTGTTCAGAACTTTTGGAGTATGTGATTAAATGGGGCATGTGATTAAATATTTACCTGTACAGAGCTAGTATCTCTAGGTGTCTTAAGGTGGTGATTCCTTTTGGGCACATATTGTTGCTTACGGCTCAAATCACGATCAAATTTGATGAAACTTTCCAAAATAAGTTCTTTTAGCATTCTAACATCCTCCGCGCAATCCCGCTTCAAAACTTCGACGTCCCGTTCAGGGCAGTTTTTGCCGATTTTTGACATTTATACAGTAGCTGCATAATTATGTTTTCGAAAATTCTTGTCGAGCTCAACATTTTTGCTTTTTGAAGCACCTTTCTAGTTTTTCTCAATAGTGAGATTTAGCTGATTTTGTTATTTTGGCGTTGAAAACTTGTCATTTTTGTAGAAATCAAATAATCCGCCATTTCTTGAGCTACGCAAGCCGTAAAATTAAACTAAGGTTGTCAATTTGAAGGTCTCGTCGAGGCCGATCATTCGTCTCATTGTAATCTTAAATACAATCCCGTACGCTGCTATTATAAAAATGTAGTTTTTGCAAAAACATGACCAAATTTCTTTCAGCGATTGAGGTGCATTTACTATGCAAGCCAGAGGGTTGCCACTTACTAGTCGTGTTTTACACAAAAATGCCCAGGGACCCTTTTTAGTGGCCCCGATTGCTACTTTCTAGCTAATGTGGTCGCTTGCCAAAGTTGGGAAAAGTAGGCAAAATCCAGGTTGTGCATACATGTTAGCCAATTTCTTTATAACAAAGAGCGGTTTCTAATCATTAAAAAGGGTCCCCAGCTATTTGATAGTGGAATCGAATGATGTTGACGACGCCTCACGAAAAAATTTACTTTAGTCTGCAAAAAAATCTGGAAAATTAAATTACTTGGAGAATGCGGTAAAATAATTTCCGAGAACTAAAGTTAGGCTTACTGTATTCATTAGAAATAGAAAATGTTAAGCTCCATTTCGATATACTAATAATGGCTTCTTAACTCCAAAGAATGAATGAATAATAAGGGTTTAAAATTTACGTTTCCAAAAGAAATCACTACCATACAATACTACTATATTCTAGTTGTCGTGGCAGTTGTTTACAGGAAATCTTGGTAATGTTCTGAAAGCAGTTATTTTTAATCGACAGTTAAATAATGCCTATTAATTAACTGACCTTTTAGTTTGCTCATCGTGATTGTTCCATTTGCTGTTCCGTTCCGTCGAAGCATAATCACTCTTCTACTATGTGTGCAGACACTAACGAAAGAGGACCGGCATAGAAAGCTTCAGCTGTTTAACTGTAAATCTATTACAATTACAGTACGTCATTGCAGTAATAGTTCCTGTTTATTCCCACATGTAACTTGCCTTGTCGCTCCTGCAATTGTAAAGGCTAAAGGATTGTTGAAGCGTTGAATTTGAAAACTGTACACAGTCTAGTTTAATTTTGTAAGTTCTATAAAAGAAAGTGTTCAAATCTTTTAAAAGATTCAGAAATCAAGATGGCAATAACATGATTCACTGATTTAGAGCAGGAAAAGTCGTTGTTTATCAGTGTCGTTAGCTGACTAGACGTAACCTTCCATGAAGTCAACTTGTTGCTGCCAGGGTACAGAAAGTTTACCCTGGTAAGGATTTATTTTATGTGTGCCTGTACGTGTCGGGATTTTTAGATTTTTCGCTTCTAACAATGATAACTTACTCAAATCAAAACCGTTTGAAAAGTTCTATAGCTCATTTTGGAGCTAAATGCAATATCTAAAACTTGTCCAATGTTTTTAAACTTTAAAACGTTCTATTTCTAACTTTCGTAGCAATCCTCTTTGTGAGACTACCCCACGAACACAGAAATTGAAAATTCACGAACATACGGTTTTTGACCGATAACTTTAAATAGTTGAAAAATGGACGTTTGTGCCAAGAAGAGAAGTGTTTTAGAATTGAAAAAGCTATCGATTGATGTAGATATTGTGCATATTTGTAAAGTTCGAAAATTTTCGAAAAATGTCAATTTTGAATCATTTTTGTGGTTGTCTCACGGAAACAATTATTGCAAAAGTTAGCAACTGAATTTCGAAAAAAGATCATCGACACGTTTTAGATATTGCAGTTAGTTACAAAATGAGCTGTAGAACGTCTCAAACGGGTTTGATTTGAATAAGTTATCGTTGTCAGAAGCGAAAAATCTAAAGTTACGATTTTAGGTCATTTTCAATAGGAATTAGAAATTTTGAATGGCTGTAACTTTAGTATTCCTGGACGAAATCATCACAAATTTCAATGGATTGTGTAGGGCCCTAGGGAGTATCAATGGGTACAATTTGAGCCAAATCGGTGAGAGTCGAATTTTTTACCCAAGTAGCCCCGCTTAAGGTGCTGGTTCGGTTATTTGCAGCAAATTTGCTCAATTCTTGGAATTCAACGATAATTTTTTATATCACTTTAAAGCTTTTGAATGTGCTTGTTACAGCTAGGTGGGGTATACCTTCTCATTTCAACTCTTCGACTTGACCATGCGATGACACGAAAACAATTTTTGAACATGGATTTCTCGAAATGTGGGAAAGCTAAAGAAACGTGACCAGTTCAGGCTTCAAAAGAAACGTCTTCCCGAGGGCTATTTTTTTTTTGAAATCTTTTAGTGATCAGGTAAGCTCAAGATTTTGAGAAAATTGTACATTATGTCCGATTTTGGTCAGAATTTTCAAGTTTGGATGCTTATTTCTCTCGAACGGAAAGACAAAACGCGAAACCATAAAAAATAGCCCTCGGCATTCGTCAATTGTCCCAAAAATGCGTGTCTAAAGCAGTTTTCTAATTGCTTGCATGAGTTGAGAGAAATCCGTGTTCAAAACAATCTGGTTGCGATTTTCAAAATATCACATTTTCGCTGCTGTGCGAAGGCTGTCAAGCCGCAGAGAGCTCTCCGTTGTACATAGCATGTCCTTCGGGACTACAAATATGGACAATACTTGACCGACGGACCAGCGCTGTTCAAACTGTCGAAATCTTGCAATATTTGATTTTTCGAAAAATGGCCGGTTTTTGGACCTCGAAAATAAATTTTCGCTGTTATCTCTTAAACCTTAACGAATCAAAGAATACTCTCAAGAGCAAAGTTGAAGGTCTTGGTGAGAGGATTCGAATGATTATAAGTTCAGTTTTGTAGGGTGGCGACAGTGCAAGTTATGGCGGATTAAAGCTAATTCCTCCAAAACTCAAATTTTCAAGCCGCGACTTTTCTAAAATGTTTTATAGGCTAAATAATGTGATTGTAGCAAATTTGAATAAATTTCAATGACAATTGCGCTTTTAAAACCCAAAAATACACGAACCCGAACCAGCACCTTAAACAAGTTAAAGTATTTTAGTTCCACTTTTCTAAGTCTCATGCGATAAGACCCTTAGAGGTCATTTCATGACTATAATATGTACTATATATCCTGTATATGAATATGCTGGACTGTATATGTTAGACAAGTGCATAGATGTAAGGCGGAAAAGGAAGAAGGAGTCGGCGCCGCAAAAAATTTTGTCAGACATTCCAACCAGTTCCAACCAACCAACCACATTCCAAACATACCTGCGAACGCCAACCTCATTAGTTCCTGGTCACATCCGCTTGGTTTCAGGTGGAAGCACATTTTTATATGCTGTAGTCTGAGATTTGCTTTGTTTTAGGTGGCCTGATGTATGTGAGATTTGCTAATGTTTGCAATTTGAAATCTTGTTTGGTTACTTGTTAAAAACTGTTTCATAATTTGTTTTTAATAGTAATTCTGTTTACCTAGTTTCACTTTTACATTTGATGGCATACAACAAGGGAGTGAATTCAGACACATACTACTGAGATTAATTCTGCACACTGGAAGCGTATTTATTTATCTGGTGGTAAAATATCCCTCCTTAACGTTGTTTTTGGCCATTATTTTTCGAAATATTATTTCTTTGTCATTACTTCTTATTCGATTTGTTTTTTCCTGCTGCGCCTCAGCGCAGCAGGTCTCTTATGTTTGCTCAGCCTCGAGCCTTTACACGCATTTTGCTTGATAAAGATATTCTTCGCCGTAAATGCGTGTAAACAAGATAGGGTTAGCATGATTTGTATGTGGAAACTTGTCTGTCATTCCAAAGAATTTCTATTTCTAATTCATGTAGATATTACGCATATATGTATTCCATGTATTGATGGCAATTCCAAAATCGGAAACGTCTATGTATTCTCTATTCTAATTGATGACTCATCGTTAAAGTTAATCTTGCATCACTGATAGCTCAGCGAAAATTTCTCAAATGCATGAAACTTATGGAAACGTAAATGCTAATATGCAATGCTGAATTGTTTGAACTTTACTTGCAGTATTAAAGTAAATTCTTCTAACTTCATTAAAAACGTTCAGACAATGTTTTGCACGTAATTTTTTGTAGTGACCAAGTAAAAACTCCGTTCTAAAATAAAGTCGGCTGCGCAGCGTAGGTTTACAATTACTGAAAATGTCCGTCAGCGGACACCTAACCTTTTGCATAAAATCTTGCTTGCATTTAATTTAAATTAAAATCTATGTTAACAGCAATTCACAAGATTTCACATATTTTCTTCAATTTTTGAGAAACATTTAGCTTATTTTCACATGTTTTTAGATTATTTTAGCAGGCCCTTAAAACCTGCAGTAACTAGAATTTTGTGCTGTTGCCTTTAGTGAAACGCTGTTTTGCTTTGTAATCATTTGAAAAATGAGCGTTTACATTGCCACAGTGGAAACATTTTGGGGAGTGCCCAATTTTGGAGCAAATCCCCCACATTTTTCACCCTGACTGTGGCCCTGGTTAGCTCGTTGGCCAACATACTGAACTAACGAAAGTACTATAGGGCGAACAATTCGAGCCGCAATCCCAATCCCAGAATCAGGAGTAAATTTTAAGTTCCTGTTCTTGTTTTATAATTCTACTTTTGTCTCATTTTATTTGTTATTAAGCAACCTTCCAGTCATTCTAGGTTCTTCAGTCATCCAGATCATTGGCCCTCTTATACTTTTTAAAATTAAGGTCTATATAGTCTTGGTGCAACATCATCCAATCAGGTTTCATAAAATTTTCATAAAGCGCTTCATTTGATCCCCTCTAACTTTCTTAACTCTCGTCCGATTTTAGTGAACTAAAACTTATGGAACTTCTCTAATCTTCGTCTACCCTACAAAACAGATATATACGCTTCCGTTAAATGTCAACCATCACTGTCTTGAGACTAATTAAGCCGTCGCCCTTCTCACGGCGTTTGGAACCCGGCCCATTACCGGAATTCCTACCTTAGCTACTTACGTATCTAAGCTGCCTAATTCATTTACAATGCCTACCTACCTACAAAAATCTATTTACATTTCCTATATGCAATAACAAACATCTCATCTTGTGCGGCGCATGCAATGTTTTAGTTTTTATGTTCTGTTATTTTTGTTGTTATGTTTTCTTTTAATATATAGTGTAACCAGTCAATCTATATACAAAAAGCAAGTACTAGTAACACCAACAACGACTCATTTTATGGTAGGCCTCTACTGTCGGACCCATTCCAGAACATCGATCCTTTCGAACTCTAGATTAAGCTTAGCAAAGTCTTCCCTATTACCCAGCGTACATCATACGCCATGTATTATCAGTTCGCTATATCTTCTGCCTATCGGCTGACCCCCTTAAACTGTCAAAGAAATTCTTCCACTATGCTTGCACGCAGCAGATGCACTTTGAACGAACTGACTAAAGTCTGACCAAAAATGTAGGGAGCGAAATTGTTTTGTTTATACTGAGCTACCGGTACATTTTTGCTGCAGCAATGTATATATTTTCTGAACCGTCATGACAAGAACTTTCTTTTGGTTGAAAAAAATTTTTTTTAAAAATTAAAATTTATCAAAAGAAGCCGATTTTTTAAGTTTTGAAAGATCAGTAGAAGCCAGGAACTAGCCGTTCGGTGATAAATTAGCCAATGTCCCAAACATACTGAATCCCGAATATCAGCTAATTTCGTAAAAAATTGCGATAGTTGTTCAATTTTTTCGATTTTCAAAATCCTTTGATCTTTGCCGCTTTTCCAAATTTGACTGGCTATTACTCGCGACTCACTCAATGCAAAAAATTTTTAATTGGATTTTCAGGACCGCTTACGTGTCAGCTTTCATGTGATATATGTGGTTTTTCAAAATTTGAAAATCGATTTTTTCGAAAAATACCACTTTTTGACCCAAAATTTCGACAATGCGAATCCAGCAAAAGTGGGTAAAAATAACATTATCATAAAGTTTAATCTGAGCTGAATCCATCGATATAAAGTTTTCGTGGCTACGACTTATATTGCATCCGCAACGAATTTTTAAACAAATTCGCTTTTTAGCCGGTTTTTGGCTAGTTTACACTATTTGCGGCAAATCAATATACAATATAGCACAGCTTGTCAGAAATCAGATGAAATAGGAAATTGTTTAAAAATTCGTTGCTGTGGCAATTTAGGCCGTAGTCACAAAAACTTTACATCGTTGGATTCAGCTCAGATTAAACTTTATGATAATGTTATTTTTACCCACTTTTGCTGGATTCGCATTGTCGAATTTTGGGTCAAAAAGGTATTTTTCGAAAAACTCGATTTTCAAATTTTGAAAAACCACATATATCACATGAAAGCTGACACGTAAGTGGTCCTGAAAATCCAATTTAAAAAATTTTGCATTGAGTGAGTCGCGAGTAATAGCCAGTCAAAGTTGGAAAAGCGGCAAAGATCAAAGGATTTTGAAAATCGAAAAAATTGAATAACTATCGCAATTTTTGACGAAATTAGCTGATATTCGGGGTTCTATATGTTTGGGACATTGGCTAACTTTTCACAAAACGCTAGTTCCTGGCTTCTACTGATCTTTCAAAACTTAAAAAATCCGCTTCTTTTGATGAATTTTAATTTTAAAAAAAATTTTTTTCAACCAAAAGAAAGTTCTTGCCATGACAGTTCAGAAAATATATACATTGTTGTAGCAAAAATGTACCAGTAGTTAGTATAAACAAAACAATTTCGCTCCCTACATTTTTTGGTCAGACACTTAGTTGTGTTTTCGAGTTTGAGCGTGCAAGCATAGCGTTCAATTTTGCTTTGAGGGGGTCTGATTTATGAAGAGAGCCGACAACGCGCATCGGATGTAGCGAGCACATAATACATTAGCGTGTGACGCTTGTCATACTCTTATGTATTATGTACTCTGCTATTACCAAATAATACAGTAAATTTTGGTTCTGCTAGGGTTAAATAAGCCAACTCATGGTCCAAAATATTTTGAAGGATGGAACCAAATGAGAAGTTAATTTTCACGGGGCAGAATTGCGCATTAAAGTTGTAGGTTGAATAGATTCCCGAGCCAGTTTAAATTTTGTCCTAATTTGGTTCCAGTTTTATATAGACATTTTTAATCGGTTGGGTAGTTGTTCCAGGAAGGAAGTTGTCTAGGCTCTGATAGATCGTTTTTGGGTGTAGTAACCGGGCCCATTTTCTTGGCTTAAGTACTTTATCGAAGCTTTCGTGAGACCGCTTGTGACCACCAAATCCCTCTTAGTTTTAAATTTGCTTGTACAGGGTGGCAGTTTCCTCAGTAGGTCCTTGCACGGCCTGGTTGGAGAGCACCGGCTTGTAGGCCCAGGGTTTCTTGGTGTCTTCTCGACTGTAACTCTTCCCATATTTCTCAAAAGTCGCCTTTTTCCGTCTTGTTTGTCATTGACGTGTCTGCTATCATAAGATGGCGCTTTTGCTAAACGCTTTTTTGCACAGAATTCACAGACAAAGCTTTCCATCTTATTTCAGAGCTGTCAAAAACCAACCGCTCGCAAAGATAGAAGAAGTCAGACTGAGGCCAGATCAGATTTTTCACCCTTTATGTAGTTTTTTAAAGCCTACCCAGACTACCTCAAGTGCACTACTAGTGCGCCCACACATACTTCCAGTCATGCACCCAGTCATACTACCAGTTCCCTTCATAAATCCTGTACGCCCATGCAAACACTCTGCCACATTGCGAGCCACATCACTCAGTCACTTCCCTCAATTCCCGATCATCCAGCTATACGTTTTGCGTTTTCCAGTTAATCCTTTCATGCTAAAGATCTCCTTGTATAAACTTCGTAATCTACCATTCACAATCTTACCATATTGCCTTCCGTACGCTTCTAACCTACGTTTGGTACTTCTGTCAGTCCTACCTTACCCCTAGCATACTCCGAGTACTATTTTATGCAGT
>JASAND010017893.1:0-35028 GCA_030248195.1 Trissonchulus latispiculum
TATTGTACGTTAACATATCCGGTAATCCGCCTATTCGAAACTTAAGTTCAAGAAAAATTTTTATTTTGCGAGTTAAAATTTTAATTTTTCTGTCATTTTTTGGTGCGCTGCGAATTTCTATCATACCGTCAAGCCACAACCTTTTATTCAGAAATATCAGAAATATTTTAGAAGAAATTGAAGAAATCAAATGCAGAAATACCATGATTTGACAACATTAGCGGCTAATGTCTATTTATTATAACTCAAGCGTAAGCAAAAAGAAACGTCTACATAATTGAAAGTCAGCCACCCCACCCCGTCCCGCATGCTACCCTCGCGAAAATTTTTGTTTTTCCTGCTTTTCCTCCTTTCTGCATCTTAATTTTTCTGACCTTCGAAACCTGACAGGGGGCGGCCGCCCCCCCCCCCCGCCCCCCCCCCCCTTGGGTGCGCCCCTGGTTGCCGCTTTTTCACAAAAAGGCAACCATTTGTGAAGCATGTCCGTTATTTCTTATTGTGTTGCCCAGCTTTCCAAAGGAAAAAAGGGGAACCCTTTATACTGTCTGTTTATTGTGTTGCCCACCTTTCCAAAGGCAAGAGGCAGCTTCCTTGGGGATTTCAGGTTTCTCAGCGCTAGGTCCAGTTCCAGCCCGGTAAAAGGCGAGCACATAGGGTCTGGGCGGGGCCTTGGTCTGGGATATTTTAGTGCCTTCAGGACTGTGATCTTAAGCTCCTTTCTTTGGTCCGTTGGCTTTACGTAGCTGACTTTGGCATACTGTTGAGCAAATGCTTTGGCTGCGTCCTGATCTGAGTCAGACTTTTCCCATCACAGTCCAGTGCAGTGTTGGGAATCGTGCGGCAGTTTTTCCCGTCAATGGAGTGGATGACGGACCAGACCTTCTTAGGCTCCGTTTTCGGGTTCAGACCAGTAGCAAAGGACTGCCAGGCTTCTTTCTTCAGACGTTGGATTAGAGCCAGGCACTCGCGTTTAGTGTTGATCCAGTGTGCCCTGGCTTTCGGGCTGTCCAGTGCGGCTGCGCGGGTGGCGCGGCAGCGCTTGATTGCTTCTTCTGTCTGCCTACACCACCATGGAGTTGGTCGCGGCACATGGCCACGAGGTATGCTTCGACTTGCGGCCAGCAGAATGCTGCTGGAAAGGGCTTCGCCGGCAGTGTGGACTCCTGATGTGGCTGGGGATGGAAGGTACTTGAGCAGTTCTGTAAGGTGGGAGCGGAAGGAGGGCCAGTTTGCCTTCCTGAAGCACCAGCTAGGGGGGCCGCGGCTGTTGCTGTTTGATTGTTTCTGCATGATATTGAGGCTAAGCAGGATCGGATGGTGATCTGAGGTAGTATCAGGCAGAATCTCCCAGCGGGCAGCGGAGGCCAGTGATGAGTGGCAGATCGACAAGTCAGTGGCAGTGGGGCCCTCGCGGGGGTTTGCTCTTAGGCGGGTGGGGTCCCCATTGTTGAGGGTTTCCAGGTCTGATGTGACTAGCCAAGCCACTCATCTATGAGGTCTCCGAGGGCATCATTGGCGCTGTTAGATTCCCAGGTGGAGGAGTGGGCATTGAAGTCTCCCCCAATGATACAGTTCCTGCCACTAGGCAGGGCCTCTGGGTCAAAGTTCTGCTGCCGTTGTTCCTCCCGCCTAATGTCCTAATGCTTCTACATAGTTGCGTATAATTTATTTTCGTACTGCGTGCAAATATTCGTAAATATTATTTAACTATACATACGTTTTCTGAAGCTAGTATTATTCAATATGATTTCTTGTACATATCTCTTGTATATATAAGCAGTCAGAGCCTAAAAATAGTTGCCATACAACCCAAGAAATATTCAGTACGAAAGCTAAAGGAATACAACTTTTCAATGCCGTTTCTGCCGTTAATTTAAAAAATTTCTCAACTTCTGGGGAACTCTGCCACCCAGACCCCCCTCCGTTGTTTTGGGTACGTATCTATTGTATATATATATATATGTTATTATATATATATATATATATATATAATTGGTGTGTCTGTACTATATGGAGCCGTGCCCAGTAGCAGTTCAAGCATCGAACCTTAGTACGTGACCAGCAAGTTTGTGAAAAAAATTATTCCAAAAAGTTGGAAAAATAAAGAAATCGTTTCAGTAGGCGAAGTGTTTTTCAGAAATCTGAATTTGTCCAATCCTAGTTTTGACATTTAATGACTGTTTTTACAGTTTTTAGCACTTTTTAACACTTTTTTGCACTTTTTTACACTGTTAAAAACAGGTGTAAAAATTAATTATTTTTTACATGTAAATTAACAATCCTATTTAGCACACAACCACAGAGAGATTGAGCGTACCTCCTTTTCGACTGGGTACTAATTTGCGGCGGAGGATCAGCCGTTTAGCGTGCAGAGGGTATTGTGTCGAGGGAACCTGTGTCGAGCTGATAATACATGGAGTATTATCTCTATTATACATAGAGAACAATGGAATATAATTATGTCTTTTCCATTACAGTCGGGCCACGTTTATCCGATTCTGTTTTGATGCTGCAAAGATTCCGTCTTGTATTATTATGAAATGCCTGCCTAAACATAAAAACTAAAAATACACAATGTATTATGTAGGGGCGCGATAGCGCCCCTACATAATATGGGTATAAAGGCGTCTGCGCGGCCCCCTGGAGACAGTGTTGGCCTGGTGCCAGCTAATTAGAGGTTCGGGAGGGGTAAAAATGTTACCATCGTAAACAACTCGAGTAGCACTACAAGTACCACCATACTACTTTTGGTTCGAATTCGAAACTTTGAATTTTTGCAATAGGCGGGAGTTACCGTGCGTTTGTTTTTTCTCGGTTAATAACGCTTTTCGGAAGTGCTTATGTCAGCGCAGTGTTGGAACGATATGGGATATCCTATACTACTATTATATGTTGGTAGGCAGGGTCCTCCCATGCTACCTTTTTGGTCATTTTGGCACACTGCCAATTTTGGCTCAGTGCCAAGGCCCCAAAGTCGGACTTTCGCTATTTTGGCACTTCGGTTGTGATCGACTTTTTTGCACAGGTTAGCAGCTAGATCGGTTTGGTTTGTTTTATTTGAATATTTCGGACTATGCGCGGAATGTAACGAGGGGGATTTTTTAATTTCGCTCTGGAGCTTTCAGGAGATGGGCCCAAACTTTGCATTTTTCACCTGTTTTCGCGAAACGTTTCTAAGTCCCACTTTTACTAGAAATGGCCTAAAAGTCACTAAAAATGGCGTTTTTCGGCCTTGGGGTGGTACGCATATATAGTAAATCGGTGTCGCTGAAAACGATGAGCATACTGCCGATACCGCCCGAAGCGACCACTGGTCAGCATGGCTCCCGTGGTTCCTCGCCCAGGGTCAAAGTTGGGAAAACTCACCATAAACAGCATTTGTCGGCGTTTTGGTTCGGGGCATATATAGTAAATCGACTACGCTCGTTTCAATGGGCATATTTCCGAAATCGAGGGAAGTGACCAGTGGTCACTACTGTCTATGGGGCCTATTGACCAGTGGTCAACCCCCTTAAAACGGCGTTTTTCGGCGTTTTGGTTGGGGGCACATATAGTAAGTAAATCGACTACGCTCGTTTCAATGGGAAGTTTCGAGGGAAGTGACCAGTGGTCATACCACCCACAAACAGAGATTGCAGCGGCCAAAGCTTGGGGCGGAGGTGAGAATTCAGTGGTACTATATATATATTTATATAATCACTTTTCTGCTCTATCTACGGCACTGTTCAAGCTCCTTGTATCCATTGCCGCATTGCTGGAAAGGGATCCTTTAAAATGACAGAAGGACAAGTAATGGAGCATGAAAAAGTAATATGGGAGGTGGTGAGGTTGTAAAATCAGGAGAGGACTAGTCTTAAAAATGCTTAATATGGGGGCTAGGTTCAAAACAAGACGAGGACTAGGTTGTGGGCGAATTAATATGGGCACAGCTTCGCCGAGCAACCCATATTCGCGGGCTTTCACGCTTCGCCATGACGATTGTCATATACAATGCCATTATTGTCAGTCAATAATAACAATTCCAGCAGTTAAACAATCGCTGCAAGTTGCTTGCTTATATACGTATACGTAAACTATATAGTAATTTGGTTGTGCTGGACTACGATTCCAAGCGATTCAAGACGATGACGTGGAAGGCTTATGGGACGCTACTAAGCAGGCGATCCAAGAAACAGCAGCCACTAGTATTGTTCTTACCAGAAGACGCAGAAACGATTGGATTTCGCAGGATACCTTGCAACTAGTAGAAAGACGTCGAAGGACTGTATTTCCAAATATTCGCGCTGCGCCAAATTATGGAGCGACGACACGAGTACCGACAGCCCTTGCTGGTAGCTTTTGTCGATTTCAAAGCAGCATTTGACTCTATTGACCGTCCCCGCATGTATGAAATCCGTGCTCATCACGGTTTGCTTGACAAGATCATCTCGTTGATCAGACAAATGTATGAACAAAGCATGAGTGCCGTCCGAATAGGCACCACTCTGACTGATCAATTCCCAGTCAACACAGGGGTCAAACAAGGTGCCCTGCTGTCACCGCTACTGTGCAACCTAGTACTCGATATGGTGCTCCGTAAAGCACTGGAGGGTTGTAGAGGTGTATGGCTGGGTCAGGGCGAAGGCTTAACCGATCTTGACTACGCAGACGACATCGCTCGACTAGCTGAATCAGCAGCGGAACTAAACCTGATGATGGACAGGATGGATTACTATGCTTCCACCGTTGGCTTTGTGATTAGCGCAGAAAAGACCAAGGTAGTTCGGTCACCTTCGGCTGATCAAACCCCAATTCTCCTGCGGGGTCAAGCGCTGGAATCCGTTGAAGAATTCTGCTACCTACCTGGGCAGCTTTATCAGGGCCGACGGCAACCCTACCCACGAAATTAGATCCAGAATTGCTAAGGCCGAACACGCGTTTTCATCCATGACTGACTGCTTATGGACAGACGACCGAATCAGCCTGCGGACCAAGCTGAAAGTGTATCTGGCCGCTGTCCGGCCAGTCCTGCTGTATGCATGTGAAACATGTCCAATCAAAGTGAATGACCTTGCACGTCTTCAGGCATTCGAATTCCGTTGCTTTCGGAGAATTCTTAAAGTTAGCTACCGTGACAGGGTCACTAACCAGGAAATCATAACTCGCATCCGAGCCGGCCCGTTGTGCTGTGAAGAAGTGCAAAGGCGCCGACTAAAATATCTTGGCCATGTACTGCGCAGGTCCACCTCTTTTCTTGCAAAAAGAGCACTATTAGCAGACCCTCCTCCTCATTGGAAACGTCCTCCTGGCGGTATCCGCGTGACGTGGCAAAGGACGATTCTGAGGGACCTTTCCTGTCTGGCCTTCCATCGTAGCTATCGAGATTGGTCATCGGACTGGAAGACGAACTCTTGGACATGGCCATGGATAGGCATCAATGGACGATCATAGTGGATTCTATCTCTGGAACAGCGGAGGGTCCTACTTAGGCCTCCACATAAGCAAGTAAGCAAGCTGGACTACGGCAAGAAACTAGAAAGAACCAAGGCTATGATTGTAACGCTAACGGTTCAATAGAAATAGAAGATCGTCGGAGAGAGTCCTGAAATTATTGTTGAAATATAGTTTTCTTATCAATGGTTAAAATGCGCAGTAAATATTAAGAGTTTATTTAAAGAAATGTTTGCTTCCGCTAAAACTCGTTTATCATAGTTGTATATTATTCACCGTAACTAAAACTGAACACTGGTATATGTGCATGTAATTCGTATGTATATAACTTTTTCAGTCCGCGAATATGGGTTGCTCGGCGAAGCTGTGCCCGTATTAATTCGCCCACAACCTAGTCCTCGTCTTTTTTTGAACCTAGCCCCCATATTAAGCATTTTTAAGACTAGTCCTCTCCTGATTTTACAACCTCACCACCACCCATATTACTTTTTCATGCTATTTTTTATTTTTTTCATTCATTTTTATTACTTGTAATTTCAGTGCCATTTCTTTGCCTATGGTAGCCATTTTCTGCATTTGTTGATCCAACAAACAGATTTGGGAAGTGTATTTCATTTGGAAACTATCATCAACGTCTATACTCTATTGTAAGGATGAAACGGCATTACTTTGTTGGGTTGCCGCTTTTTCACAAAAAGGCAACCCTTTGTGTTAAGTTATGTCCGTTATTTCTTATTGTGTTGCCCACCTTTCCAAAGGAAAAAAGGGGCACCCTACTGTCTGTTTATTGTGTTGCCCACCTTTCCAAAGGTAAGAGGCAGCTTGGGGCACGCCAAGCTGCAGCGGTTTCAGCTTGCTTTTGGATGAGTTGATTTTAACGCAAGGCCTCCGGGCTGACAGGAACTGCCTCATCCAGCGGATGGTACAAGTTGGAGTTCCAGAGTCGATCAGCTTTCTCAGGAGGCCCGGTTTCCAGACGGTATCAAAAGCACTTGAAAAGTCAATTAGCGCCAGTGCAGTTCGCTGCTTTCCGAGGGTTATCCATCGACTATGGACTGGGGCAGACGGAGCACCTGATCTTCAGTTGACCCACCAGGGCGGAAGCCAGCTTGTGCAGGAGAAAAGAAGCCGCTTCTCTCGAGATGGAATTGCAGTCGTTTCTTGACCATCGTTTCCATTAGTTTCGCGATGGCCGGTGTCAGACTGATGGGCCGGTAGGAGCTGGTTAGCTGTGGGGGCTTCCCTAGCAAAAGTTAGAGGGGGGACAGGGGTGGTTACGAGATTAATGAGATAACTAGCGAAGTAGCGAGAATGGGGTGCCGCTGCTTTTTCCCTTGGGGACACTTTCTTTCAGAAGAATGCAACAGTTTTTGGTCGCAATCTTCGCTAGACGCATTGCCGGAAAATGCCGCAAGCAGAAATGTTGTTCAGCTCGACGAGCTCTTTCACTGAGTATCAGATCGACCACTTTCGGAAACATTTTTCAAAATCCGGGTGTTCGGGAATTCCCGGATTTTCAGTTTTTCGGCTGTAACTTTTGCTACACGCATTTCCGGAAAATGCCGCAAGCAGGAGTTGTTCATCTTCTTCTTCATCTTCCTGGACCGTCGTGAGCAGGCTCAATGCAGTTGGACCAAGTAGAGTCGGCCCACATCCCGGAGATGATAGGCAAAGGCTGGGGGGACCCCTCGAAAGGATGTCAAGCCTGGGCCGGGACCCGAAGTGCAGTCGTCTAGCGCCCGTGTGAGCAGGGCAGTGGAGTAATAGGTGAGGCAGGTTGCTGCGGCAGCAGCACCAGCCACATCAGCAGCAAAATGATCTTTCGCCCAGCTGAGAGCCTCCCTGAAAGCAATTTGTTCTGCTCTGAAGCTGGAGCACAGGGGACCAGCGGGAACAGTAATCTGGTGCAGTAGCGTACCTCGACTCCCGTCATACACTACTGCACCTGAACCTCCGGCCTGATTGGCATCTTTCACAGCACCATCTGTCCAAATCAGCAGATCGGCAGGTGGAAGCTTCTGGGCTTATTCTAGGGATTTTTTCTTGGGGGGGGGGGCCTCGTTGGGGGGGCCCTCGGGGGGCGAGTCATGTTGGGGGGGGGGCGAAAATTTTTCAAAATTTTTCTAAAAACATGCTAAAAATTGCGCTATTTTTATAGCAATCTCCAAAAATAAGCGGATTTAGTGCTTAAATAGGCAAAAATCGACTAAAAATCTCCGGCGAAGCCGGAAAATTTTTGAAAATTTGGCCTTCTGAGCGATTTTTTCAGGGTAAAAGTTGGTACCAAAAGGGGCACCCACTTTTTTGGGGGGGGGGCGATTTTGGGGGGGGGGCGATTTTGGGGGGGTGGGAAGGGGGGGCTCCCCCGCCCCCCCCCCCCCCAGTAGAATAAGCCCAGAGCTTCGCCAAGGCGGCAAGCGTGAGTTGTTGTTGTTGCCCTCTCTCGTGTCCGCGATCAGTTCGGCATGTCAAGGCCCATAGTGCGGGCGGCCTCAACAGGGTTGATCCATAGATGTTCAGGTGTGAGATCTGTGGGTCGTGCCGTGCAAGCGTGAGTTGCTTCAGCTGATGCGGCAGTAGATCTTTCTTTCTCGAACTGTTGAGACCAACCAGGCGAGTTCCATGGTGGGATTGACGGAAGACAGAGCGACTCTCTTCTGTGCCTGGAAAGGCCAGCCGCTTTAGAGACTTGCCGACCCATAACTCTCCAAGAGTTCTGACTTGGGAGACGTTAATTGACCGACCGCAGGCACGCCTCAGATCTGGGATTATCTTCCGGCAGTCTGATTGATTTTTCATATCCAATTCCAACCAGTTCCTTAGCTCGCAGGTGTAGAGGAATTAGTTTGGCCTCCAGTGTAAGTTGTTCATCTTCTTCTTCCTGTTCCTGTTCCAATCCTGGAAATCCAATGTGGCTGGGACGGCTAGAGCCGGCCCACATCCCGGAGAAAAGCCAGTACCCTTGGAGGACCCTTGGAAAGAATGTCAAGCCTTGGCCTGGTTCCGAGATGCCGTCGTCGGAGGTTTCTGTGGGAAGGGTAGTGCAGAAGAAGGTGGGCTAGGTCTTCCTCTGCATGTCCACAATGTGGACAGGCAGGGGTCTGTGATATCTCCATGCGGAATTTCTGAGACGCAAGAAGCAAGGAATGTCCTTTGTAGCGTAGCTGAGAGAGAGTAACTCTTTCTATTTGGTTCAAGTTAGCTTCCAGAGCTGGGTCGACGGGGACGTTCCCGTCGAAGATATTTTCGCTGTCACATTGGGCCCAAAGTCTGCGGCATTCTTCCCTGACAAAGCGTTTGATGGCTGCCTTAGCAGATAGCATATTTATCCCGATGTTGCTTTGGTCCAGGGAGGCGGCTGATTTTGCAAGTTGATCTGCAGCTTCGTTTCCATGTATACCCACATGGCTGGGTACCCATTGCATTGTAATGTGGGTACCTCGAGCGGACACCGAGCAGAGATAGTCCCAGATTTCCTTTTCCAGGACTGATACAGGTTTCAAGGGGCTTTGGATTTTTTGGACCAGAGATTTTGAATCCGTGCATATTCTTATCTCCGCCGTGGTTTCAGGAGTGTTGTGCGAGACCCATTTCAGACAGCTGCTGCAGTCTGCTGAGGGCTTCATAGGTGGCGGTCCGCAGTTCCGCGTCGGTTAGTTCATCTTTGCGCCTGTTCCCCAGAACTGGGACTGAGTCGAAGCAGGATAGGTTTTCAGGGTAGTCGCTGGGACAGACGGTCGGCAGGCAAGGCATAGAGGTTCTTTTTCCCGTCAGTTCCGTGGATTCCAGATATCTTTTGCCGCACTCCCTCCAGGGGTCTTGGGAGGGCAGACGTTGTCGGATAGTGCTTTCGCAGATTCAGCTCTGGGGTTGGCTTCCGGGAGTCGCCGACCTTTCTCGACTCCAGTCATGACCAGTTCCCTGGCCCGAAGCGATGGCATAAGGTTTGCCTCCAGGCGTCCCTGCTGTTGAGGCAGAAAGAGATGGAAACCAAGCTGAGGCTGCATACTCCATCAAAGATCTGATGTAGGAGATAAAGATCATCCGCAGATCTTCTTTAGATGGGCCCCAGCTGCGCCCTGCCAGGGCGCTGAGGATGGCGATGCGCTTCTGCGCTCTGGATCTGACGTCTACTACATGGGGGCAAAACACAGTTTCCAATCAAACTTCACGCCCAGGAAGCATGGGTGAGGGTCGTATGGTATTTCCTGGCCGCTAATCCTGAGGGAGGGTTTGTGGGTAGACTGCCGATTATGGGTGGTGAAAATGCAGGCTTGGCATTTGCCCACATTTATTTTAAGGCCCCCATTTGTCTCCGACCATTGTAGGAGACCTTTGCTTTCCTGTCTGTCAAGAAGGCTTTGATCCACTTTACACAGCAAATGGGGGCAGGTTCATCTTCAGTAGTTTGTTGATTAGAGCGTGTGTCAAACGCTCTAGAGAAATCAATCATGGCCAGTGCGGTTCTTTTCGCTGGCGGTTTCTTCTGGAATCCATCAGCAACATCCTGAATTATTCTTGCGATTTGATCTTCTGTTTCGCGAAGTTGCCGGAAGCCGGCTTGGAAACGGCTGAGCAAACCTTGGTTCTCCAGGGTGAACTGTAGCCTGTTCTTCACCATTGACTCCATGAGTTTAGCCAGGCAACTGGTGAGGCTAACAGGACGGTAGGAGGACACTTCGGTTGGGGGTTTTCCCTTCTTCGGTATTGGTATAAGTTGTTCATTTCTTTGTCCTATTCCGGGCCCATCGTGCATGGTCTTCAGCAATGTGGAGAATCGCCAAACCAGCACACGTCTTCGCAGGTTGCGTCCAGGACATCCGGAAAGACCTGGATATAGAAGACCGGGACCAACCGGTCGGCAGCATAATTTAAGGAATGGCTGATTCGGCACAACTGACAACCCTCAATCCAGCACAGGTCTAGGCTAGATCATCCGGAAAGACCAGGATAGATTCAGCTCGGCAGCATAATGACAACCTTAAGGATTAAGAATATGAGTCATGCCCCCGGGAGTTGGAACCCATTAGCGCCGTTGGCCAGACGGATGCCAGGGAACACCTGTGGGGATCTCCATTTGATGGGGCCCATGTCCATCGGATTTCCCACGGAGGTGGTTCCAAGCCCCCCAAGTTGTTGATCATCATCATCATCATCATCATCATCATTAGGGCCAGGCGGAGCGGGTCCATACAGCTGAGCAGTTAGTCTAACCGCTCAGTACCCTTCAGGAAACCCATAACATCCTAATGGGCCTCCCAAAGGACAGCCAAGCCAAGGCAACAGTCAAAATGTCTCCTTAGCTGGGCAGGAGAGGATAAGATAAAGTCTTTCACCTCCTCGATACTCTGCCTATGGTCAAAACATAAATTAATGCTGAATTTGATAATTCCGTGTTTACTAGTCGACAACGGCTCATCAAGGTTTTTTGAGGAAAAGTGTGCTTTTCCTAAAAATTGACATTTCCAGTTATTAATGGTACGCAGTCACCACAAAGGACGCAATAATTTTTGTCGTTCTACAAATGAATATGAAAGTAAACAGATACTGACTCGTATTGACAACTTGTAAGAATGGAGCGAAAGAAAAACAAAAACTTGTAAAATTCCGTAATAAGTTAAATTTAAATATTGCACTTTTGTTAAACCAGTTGATTTTGTAAAGTTCACATTTTTTATGAGAATTAGTCGAGAATTAAAAGAATTGGAATTAAAAGTAAATGACTTTAGAAATATGCAATTGCGTAGAAGAAGCAAACTTTTTACTACACAAAAACATTTTTAAAGAAGTAGTAAATCTTTGCTTCAGAAACTAAAAACTTTAATTTCATAAACCTAATGTTTTTTCTAACCTAAAATTTTTCTAAGAAAATGTTGTATATGGTTTTCTTAAAAAAGATTGCCAACACATTAAAACCGAATCAAAAATACTTACGTTGTTCCTTATACCTTATATTATCCTGTTTCAAAGTTTTATATTCTAATGTCGTAAACGCTAAAATGACTTTGGCGGATTTGACATTAATGATGTGACGACACAATTCATGAAATTAAAAGGCTGAAGTTACCAGCGGAAAACCAGTGTTAGTGTGAAGGAAACATTAACATTATTATGGAAACATGAAACATGAAAAATGTACGTGGATGTCGCGCAATGAGAAAGTGTACGTGAGCCACGCGCATTTCTAGTAAAATGTACGTGCATGTCGCGCAGCGTTAAACATCTCGTATTATAGGGGAGCGCGAGAGCGCTCCCCTATAATATGGGTGTAAAAGGCTCAGTGCGGCCCTTGGAGACCCGTTCGAGCTCCGTGCCAGCTAAATACTCAACGAAACTGGACAATTTTGGTATCGTTGGAATCTACACGACGAGTACTACAAGTCGCAAAAAAGTTTTGGTCAAAATTTCCAACTTTGGAAATTTTCGCTTCCGGGCAAGTTAGGTCCGTTTGTTTTTTTTCCGTGTAAGTCACGCTTGGAAAAATGCAATTTTCTGTCGCAGTGTTAGAACGATCTGGGCATTTTCAGCAGGTGAAGTTTGGTTTTTCTGAACGTATATACCCCGAAAGTGAACCTTTTTGATATTTTTTCGCTGCCCGGCCCGGCCGGCCACCTGTACGGCCGGCCAAAAGTGGACTTGGCGCTAAAATGGCCAAAAATGGCCAATTTTTGTCAAAGCTACAGGACTCAGGGAAGACGCTAGAGAGACGCGGTTTGTTGCATAAGGATCTACGGAAGGGTTTATATGTCCTAACGAGGGCGATTTTTGATATCTGGCCAGGATCGTTCTGGCGGCCGGCCCAAAGTTGGTCCGGCCAAATAGCCATTTTCGGAAAATTTCTAAGTCCCAACTCTACAGGAAATATAGTCTCTATAGTCAAAAATAGGCCTAAATATGCAGTTTTGAGCCATTTAGTGGGACGCATATAAAGGTTATCGGGGCCGCTGAACACGATGAGCATAGTCGCAGCGCTGTGCGGTGCTGCTATCGTGCTGTACTGTTATGCAGCAGCCATAGCACGCTGTCTGTAGACTTACTGTAAACGGCTAAACATATGAAACTTGGTGAAAAGTATGTCTGTAGTAAGGAGGAACTGTAGCTATGTTAGTTAGTGCACTCTGTAGCTTCCACCGTGCTGTATGTGCTGCCCCAAACACAGCACAGTCGATAACAACTAATTCATTCGTCACTGGTATTTGAAATTCTGCATACAGATTGTTTACGACATGACAAACTATTATAGATACGTTTTGTATACATACTTATTACGATGTTACTATGGGTTGCGCTGTAGTGGAGTGCTGCAGAAGTACAGCACGGCCTGTAACTAACTACAGTTAAGTTGCAATCGCCCGAAATTTTGCACACAAGTGCGGCAGCGCATTGCAAATCGTGCCGTATGAGTTTCCTTCACCGACAGTAAAGTTTGCATGTGGTTGCGCTGCAGTAGAGTGCTGCTGAAGTACAGCACGGCCTATAACTAACTATAGATAACTTGCAATCGCCTGAAATTCTGCAGGCAACAGCGGAATAGCATTAGAAATTGTGCCGTGTAAGTATCCTTCTTTGGCATTGACGTTTGCGTCTGGTTGCGCTGCAGTAGAGTGCTGCTGAAGCACAGCACGGCCTATAAGTAGCAACAGACAAACAGCAATCGCCTGAAATTCTGCAGGCAACTGCGGAATAGCATTAGAAATTGTGCCGTGTAAGTCTGCTTCTTTGGACATTGACGTTTGCGTATGGTTGCGTTGCAGTAGAGTGCTGCTGAAAACTGAAGTGCAGCATGGCCTATCACTAGCAAGAGACAAAGAGCAATCGCCTGAAACTTTGTATACAAGTAAGTACGGAAGAGCATTGCTAATCGTGTCTTATGAGTTTCCTTCGCTGACAGTAAAGTTTGCATTTGGTTGCGCGCTGCAGTAGAGTGCTATATGCTATATACAGTAACTAAAACTACTGCAGCCATGGGTACTGGATGTTGGATGTCTGTCAAAATAGAGAAAAAGGAAGAAATTGGAACTTCTCAAGCTTCTTTGTTCTGTACTTTCGGTTGACGATTAATGATTGGCGGAATTTTTAAAGTTTCTTTCACACAGCTTTAACGTTTTTGCTTTTTACTGAGAACCTTAAAAATGAAATAGGACAAGAATAAAAATGCTCCGGTGGAGCATGAAAAATGCAATATGGGTGACATTAGGTTGTAAATGGACAGAGGACTAGGTTTTAAAACGTTAATATGGGAGGGGCAGGTTGTAAATGCCAGGAGGACTAGGTTAAAAGCGCACTAATATGGACCAGCTTCGCTGAACAACCCATATTCGCGGTCACTCATGCTCCACTCCACATGACATACGAGTAAGATCCTGCATTCTTCAACTTTCAAAGCAAGCGGGGCGATTTTGAAATATTAAAGCTTATTCCAAATAAACAATGCAGTTCTGGTAGAAAGGTGTTCAAGGTGTTTTTTCTGCAGTGTCAGCGCAGAATCTTGTATTAAGTTGATGCGAAAAGCAGTTTACATTATGTACGTGTATTATTAAGTTGTATAATAAAGGAGCACGACCATATATACTTGCAGGCCGTGCTGACATATTGTATTTTTCGAAGAACTGCCAATATCAACAGCAAGCAGCAGCCGATGGAAACTCTGGACAGTTTTCGCGAATATGGGTTGTTCAGCGAAGCTGGTCCATATTAGTGCGCTTTTAACCTAGTCCTCCTGGCATTTACAACCTGCCCCTCCCATATTAACGTTTTAAAACCTAGTCCTCTGTCCATTTACAACCTAATGTCACCCATATTGCATTTTTCATGCTCCACCGGAGCATTTTTATTCTTGTATATATACAACAATGGTTCTTTTTCACAATTTTAGCAAAAATACGTACGTACATAATGTTTTTTACATACTTTTCGGATCCCCCTCCACTTTTCGGAGCCTCCCCCCCCACTTTCGCCCCCCCCCCACTTTTCGGCAAGCCCCCACCCACTTTTTTGGGGGTCGCCCAAAAAGTGTCAAAAAATTAGGTTTTTGAGGTCAAATTTTCAAAAATTTTCTCAATTCAGCTAATTTATGGACTTATAAGCTCATTTTAAGCTTAAAAACAGCGATTTTTTGCGTTTTTACCTTAAAAATGCTAATTTTTCGCTAAAAATTTCGGTATATTTTACCTTTGGCTCGCCCCCCCCCACTTTTCGGAATTGGGAGATGATTCTACTTCGGATAATAGATACAATCTGTGAGAACTTCATTTCGATACTCTTTAATTTTGCGGTCTGCCAGTTCAAGAATTGATGAATTATTTAATTTCAACGAAAGTGCCGGGGTTTTGATGCCAAAATACGAAAATTAAGTATATTTCACCACACGAAAAATGTTGAAAGATACGTCAGAAAGCAAAAATGTAGGGCTCAACAAGCTTCCTTGTCAATTTTTTAGGACTGAAATTTTAGAAAAGGCACGTGGAACGTCTACCAAAAACTACCTTGAACGGAAATGCCGAACTTTGGAAGCGAGAAGAGGGTGCACGTGCAGCAAGTACAAAGGATGTAATAATTAGCGAACTCGGACAAGGCCCTCTCTTAATATAGCACTGCTGAAAGAATGAAATGGCATGTGTCACAACAACACCTTAGACCCGAAAAATTAATTGATTGATGCCAATTTGAACCTATTCAAGAATACAAGATTTGTGCACGCTAATGCTGATGGGCTAATTCATTAAATAATTAATCCCTTCGTTAATTGCCCGGAAATTCTCCTAAGTTACAACTTTCTTTGCAAATGCAGCTAATTTCACAAAACAGCTTGGTTTAGTAAATTCTCAATGAAACAAAGAAAAATTTATACGTCTCCAAAAAGTGCATCTTCTGTTATCTGTTATGATATGATGTTGTTAAAATACGTACTTGTCATGGGGGTGCTCGGAGAGCCCCCCATAATATGAGCTATAAAGGCACTTTGCGGATTTTGAAAAGTGCTAATTAGGCATAACTAATTAACGGGAAGGAATTAGGAGCTAATATTTACATTTTTGAAATCTCCAGGCCGAGAGCTTTCGAATGATACCAAACTTGCCCGGAAAAAATGAACTTTGAAAAAATCGACTTTCTCTTACGGGTTTGAAAGTGGGGTTTTTTTTTCTCTGTATTCAGCATGATTTTTGTCAATTTTGTGTTAACTCGATTTTTCAAACGGCCCATAGCAAAAATTTTTCTATACTATTTTTTGAATATCTAGGCAATGGTACTTAGCAAGTTTATATTTTTTTCCGAATTTCGATCTGGTTCGATTTTTATAGATGGTCAAAAATGGAAAAAATAGCGTTTTTGGACACCTTCAAGCTGAAAAATTCCAAAGTCCGAAAATTTTAAACGTTGAAAACGTTCAAATTTTATTTTGAAAACGAAAATGTGGAACTTATGTTGTGAAATCTTGAGATATCACATCATATTCGAAATCTTATATGCCAACCGTAAACTGTATATATGTTTGCCATTTTAGTCGCGTCAATATGAGCCCAAGAGAAACGTAGCGGCTCATATTAGCCGTTTACATCTTGTCCTCTACTTATTTAGATGTTGGCTCATATTAAACATTTTAAATCTTGTCCTTGACACATTTAAATGTTGACCATCATAGCTCATATTAACTTTTTCATGCGACTGCAAGGAGCATTTTTCCTACTTGTATATATAAATAGCAAAATACCATGATCCTATATATAAATTATGGCACGTTCTATATATAGCGTTTGTGCGCAATATGCTAATGCTGATTTACACTGAGCGAGTCACGTATTTACTACAAATGCGCGTGGCTCACGTACAGTTTCTCGTTGCGCGACATCCACGTACATTTTGAAATTGTGCGCGTGGCTCACGTACACTTTCGTATTGCGCAACACGCACAACACTTTCTAAATACGCGGCCGGGTCGTATATTATTTTGTCACCTATGCTAAAATGTCACCTAAGCTAATTTTTTCACAGAAAAAGCTCGTTACCTTTTCAATCTCGTTATTTTTAAGAACATTGGATAGCTCTTGTAAAGACGATTGTTTTGATATAAAATAATGTGGTAATTAAGCTAATTATAGCTGCTAATTAACACTTAAAATTAACATATGTATATAGGAAATTTTCACATTTTAGGTAAAGCCTATCATGTTGCCATGTTGCATATCATTCGAAAGCTCTTGACGAGGCGGATTCAATGAGCTAACAAGCCAATTAGTTAAGCTAGTCGAAACTTTAGTCGAAAAATCTATTTTTCGGTAACATATGGAGTTATTACGCATGGCTAGGCCATTGAGTTGGTTTGATTGTTAGCGCATTGAATCCGCCTCGTCAAGAGCTTTCGAATGATATACAACATGATAGGTTTCACCTAAAATTTGAAAATTTCCTATCTTAATTTTAAGTGTTAATTAGCATCAATAATTAGCTTAATTACCACATTATTTTATATCAAAACAATCGTCTTTGCAAGAGCTATCCAATGCTATTAAAAATAACGAGATTGGAAAAGTAACGAGCATTTTCTGTGAAAAATTAGCTTAGGTGACATTTTAGCATAGGTGACAAAATAATATACGACACCGGGCCGCGGGCGGTAATGCAGGCTGGCCTCTTCCTATTATCAAGAGTACATAATAAGAGTATGGCAGCAGTCATACTCTAATCAGCGTGACAGAACCTCTGCACGCTAACGGCTGACCCCTCCCCCCCGCAAATTGGACCCTTTACTTCAAAGAAATTCGCACTCTATGTTTGTGTTGTGAAGCTCGAAACAGACACAAAACTCTCGCACGTAGTGCTTGTGTTTTCAAGCTTTAGCACAGTGTGCTTGAGTTGCGAGCAATTAACAAAATACTTGGTCAATTTAAATAAATGTCTTTGGCTGTGGCATGCAATAAATGCTTAAACTCATCCTTTCTGACAGTTGAACAACGCGCCACTGTGGTAGATGACATCGAAACATTTTTTACACATGATGTTGAAATTTTACACATTTGATTTTTTCGATTTCTGGGCTGCCATTGCGCAAAAAAGGCGATTTTGGCAATTTTTGAAGATTAAAGTTGACATAAAAATTTTTTCACGCGGCAAAATTTCTTGCCATTTGGCACAAATGAGTATTCCTATAGGGCCTCCTTTTGTGCCAAATTACAGCCTCATAGCTCGCACCAGTAATAAAATTTTCCTTTCGTTAGCCAAAAATTTTTAAATTTTGGCCGAAACTTCAGCTTTGAAGAGTAATTCCCAGAGATGCAGATAAGATACAGACGTCTAGTATTTTTTGACAGATAGGGGCACATGTGCCAAATCATATTTGCAAATGGCAACTTTGAAGCTATGGTCTTGCATCCAGCAGAGATTTTTAATTAATTATGTTGGTAGTTGTGAAAAACGGGGGGTCGGGCACCTAAACCCGACGGCTGCACATGGCTGGAAGGCAGATAAGATCTCAGTACCCGATATTTTTTGACCACACCACACCCATGCTCTATATCTTCGCCAAAAAGTAGGCCAATCGGACAAAGTCGGGGCAAACCTTTAGTAGCCCCCCCCCTTAATGTGTCGAGCATCTCGCAAGCTTATTCTATTAGGAAGAGCTGAGTATCTTACTCTTGGTATTATAAACTCTTGAAAGTAAGGAAATGTAAAAGGTTTTCCTTTGTACTTGAAAGAAATTTAGTTAATTTTAAAGAAAAAGTTTATCATACAATAAGCGAATAGAAATGGGATTTTCAGTGAACCGAGGAAACTTTCATAATTGGTCAAAGTCTTTCGGCCCTAATTTCTCAGGCCCTGACCAATCATGAGTGTGAAACATAACAGAAGGCCTACATTATACATATATATACTATTTATTTATAGGCCAGGGCGGGATTAGGACCAGATTTATCTATGCTGCAAGCATATTCAGACAGTCTTTAAATGCTATGTACAAAGCAGTTGACAAATGTATCAAGTTTAATTCAAACTTTTTCTATTTCAATTTCATTAAATTGAATTGCAAAAATTAATTAATGTGGGCACATAATTAATTAAATAATTATGCGCCCATATCCCAGAATTGCCGATCTCTGGAAATCAGCAAGAGCAAACATTCTTTCTCGTTTCCAGAAGTCGGACGAGAAACCATTGCAACCGCGTTACAGTGGAGAGCTTACTAATCCAAAATGTACATATTTCCAGAAAACTCAACATTGTCTAATCACAGCTAGCCTGTACTTTTAATGTAATTTTCACTTTTTTTAACACCGCTTTTTTACACTTTTTAACACTAGATTTTTTACATATTTTTAACACTTTTTAACACTACTTTTCGGAAGTTTTTACACTTTTTTTACACTTTTCCACAGACCGTTGATTGTGAAAAATAGTGTTTCAATACAAGTATATATAGTCTACATTGCAGGCAGATTTTGTTTCAGTACACGAAAATCACCTTAAATGTATTTTATTTCAACAAGTAAAAAATTACATTAAAATTAAAGGCGGTGGTTGGACAATGTTGAGGATTTTTTGTGAATTCGTTTATGATTAATAAGTTCTCGACTGTAAGTCAGTTGCAATTGAATCTCGTGCCAGATGAGAGGATTGTTTCCTTTCATTGAAAATTTAGAAATCCTGCAAGATGGGTTCTTTAAATAAGTGAACATCTCAGTCAATAAAATTTAACAAATGTACAATTAATCCTAAGCCATAATGGAACAGTATTTCAGAATCAAAAATTTCACAGCTAAAATAATTTCTGAAATCTGACTGCTCTGATAGATTTTTATGAACCGAACATTCTCGTTATTTGAAAATCTTGAAAGTTGAAATAGGAATTTTTGAAAATTCTGACATTAAATAATTTGAAACTGTTCTTGATTTTCCGATCTCACTAATAAGAAAAAGTATTTGGAAACTGTAATGGTAATACACTCTTGGTAATACTAATGCAAATCTAAATGGCACTCTCTATATTTTTCTTTGCTTAAAATCTGTCATCACTTTATAAATGCAAAAAGAAAACATGAATACTTTCTGGAGAATTGTGATCATTGAGCAATTAACAAAATTCTTGGTCAATCATCAAAATAAATGCCTTAGTGGCTTTGGCATGCAATAAGTGCTTAAACTCATCCTTTCTGACAGTTGAACAACGCGCCAATCATTACTGTGGTGCATAGGAAATAAATTTGACATCGAAACTTTTTTACACATTTTTTACACTTTTTAACACTTTTTTTACACCTTTTAACACTTTTTTACACTGTTAAAAAACAGGTGTAAAAAATTAATTACTTTTTTACATGTAAATTAACAACCCTATTCACACGTATATGCGGTTTTAGATATTTTCTCGGTTAAGCAATTCTCGCTAAAGCAAATTCTCAGTTAAGCAAATTCTCGGTAAAGCAAATTCTCGCTTTTGCAATTCTCGCTTAAGCAATTCTCGGTAAAGCAATTCTCGGTTAAGCAATTCTCGGTTAAGCAATTCTCGGTAATGAATGTAAGTATTCATTGCCGAGAATTGCATTGCTGAGAAGTGTCTTTATGAAACCTGCTTTATTTATGCTGCACATGTATCACACTCATTAAGGCTAGATGACGATTTTGAACAAGCTTCCTGCAAGTTTTACGACAAAATTTGCCGACTATTAAAATTAATTTATTTCAACATTCAGTTAAGTATTTATACACACGGCCGTTTACAAAATATGTACAACAAATTCTACAAGCGATTAATTGCAACGTAAACAGTTTTTCATACGTAAATAGAATACTCTTGCGTCTCCCCCCAGCCCTAACTTTCGATTTTTTACCATAAACTTTTGTATGGGTGCATATTGGAGGCGATGAAATCTAAAATTTTAAAATTTTAAAATTAAAAATTTTATAATTTAAGTTGGTAAGGGGATACCAAGTAGATAAAGAGTTTTGTTCCTTGTTCTGCTGAAAACTTGCATACAGGTGTTCTGTGAAGCGCTGACCACAAATATGAAATAAGTTTATCGATTCAGCTTTTCGTTAGCTCTGTATAAGCTTACAGCTGGGGCAGGGGGGGGGGGGGGGGGGGCGGGGGGGGGGGGGGGGGGGGGGGGGGGGGGAGGGGGGGGGAGGGGGGGGGGGGGGGGGGGGGGGGGGGGGGGGGGGGGGGGATAAATCTAAAATTTTAAAATTTTAAAATTAAAATTTATAATTTAAGTTGGTAAGGGGATACCAAGTAGATAAAGAGTTTTGTTCCTTGTTCTGCTGAAAACTTGCATACAGGTGTTCTGTGAAGCGCTGACCACAAATATGAAATAAGTTTATCGATTCAGCTTTTCGTTAGCTCTGTATAAGCTTACAGCTTTCGCTTGTATCCAAGTTTTTGATGCTCTTGGTTTCCCTACTAACCAATTAAGATTTTTGATTTTTAAAATTTTTATTATTCCTGCTGGAGCAGGAATGTATAAAACGGATTCTTTGTATCTTTAGTGTGTGTTTTCCCTACTTTCGTACAGCGGTGCCCTATCTTCAACACAGGCCTAGTATAGGACACTTTTTTGCTGAAGTTAATTATGCAAATTAGGCTTTAAGATATTTAAGCGATAGAATTTGAAGTTTCTTCGCAGTTCTCAACTGTCTGCAATCCTAACGATTGCATATTTTTGGCCGTACAGTGTAGCTTCGGCGCTACAGTGTAGCTTCGGCGGTACAGTGTAGCTTCGGCGCTACAGTGTAGCTTCGGAGCTACATGTAGGCACAGACGAAATTTGAAGATTGAGGCATAAGCTCATCCTTAAAGTTACATCTGGCCGTTACCATCCTGCAGAAGCTTGAGTCGACTGAACTCATTTCAACGAAATTGGACCTAAAATTGAGATCACTTATTATTAAGTTTCTCATGAAGTTAATAGGTAATTTCATAAACACTATGAACTTCATAACACTGCCACTAACACAATATGAATCCTCCAGATTTATGTGTAGAGATCATAATTCATGATATGAAATCCGTATGTCGCATCACATACTTGAAATGTTAAATTTGAAAAAATTAATGCGGATAAACTATTTCTCATAGAGTATACTTTGACAGTAAGTTCATTTCATTAGAAATTTCGTAAAAATGGACTTAGAAGTTAATTCGAGAGTTGGTCCTTGTTGTAACCCAACGGTTAAGCCGCAAATCCATGCTATTTAACTGCCAACTGACGGAAGTTGGTCTCTGATTTAAATTTATGTAGAATAATGAGAATGCGTATTCATCGAAGACGATTTTTCTTAATTTCTTAAAGAAATTCTTGCAGATCGACTAAGGAATATTGCCCCTTTTGGGGCCTACTTGTTTAATTTATCACCTACATAGTATGCACCCATACAAAAATTTTAAAGGTATTGGCCAAAAAATCGAAAGTTGGGGCTGGGGGAAGGTGCAAGAGATCCCGCAAAATTTCACATTTTCAAAAACACTTGCTCCATTCAATCCTAAAATCTAGAAAAAAGGAAGCAACGAAAATTACTGCTGCGAAGATTGAGAACTCTTTTCTTTCCCTGATAGTCGATGTCGGGATGAAATCTTTCCTCCCAAAAATATCCTCCCCCCCCCCGGAAAAATTGTAAAAATAGAAGTCCTCACCCGGAAAAATATCAAGCTGAACAAGTAGGCTCCTGAAAGGAGCAGTATCTCGACGTTGAGGCAAGTTTCATTAGAGTTTAAGAACTCCTCCAAAGTTCTTCTGCAGCCGAGAAAACTCAGTAAATTGTCTGAAACATGTGCTTTTATTCAAGAACCATCGCGATCCAGAAATGTTTCCACCTGCTAACAAGGCGGGGGTATGGGGGTCCGAAATCCCTGAAAGCTAGGAGGTTTGATACAAGGGCTAGCAAAATCATGGCCATTGGAGAGTGTCAGGAAAGACAGGTCAAACTAAAAATTGAAGCAAATTTCAACCGAAAATAACAAAAATGTGTTAAATTTCAGAAAAGATTTCTAAAAAATGCGAAAAATTACAATTTTGCTATTTGCTATTCAAAATGGCTTCAAAATAGTTATACATATATCATTAAATGTACTTAAAACCGGCAAAATTTGCAGCTTTTCTAGTCAGATTTTCCGCTTGGACGCTCCCCCATATTTGGAATAAGGTACAAGGGCAGGTAAAGATTAATCTAGAACAGATACAGGACCCCTCAAGAATGGGCGCCCTTGTTAGGGTATGATCAAGAGTGCATAATTGCACTATTATTAAGAAGAAGAGTAAGCCACTAGAGGGCTTCTCTTCACTGCATTGCGTAACGGTGCTCCGACCACAATACGCGAATGTTCCCCCGTTTGGGGGGGGGGTCGACCAAACCGACAGCGCATACCCCCCCTCCGTTTGGTGGGGGGGGGGGTAGCCAAAAAGAGGTCCCCGTTTGGTGGGGGGGTAGCCAACAGCCAATCAGATTGCAGAAACCCCCCCTCCGTTTGGTGGGGGGGGGGGGTATAGCAGAGGATTACGGTAGTTTTTGTTCTATTCGAAAATGGGTCCCCGTTTGGGGGGGGGGTCGCTCAAGCAGGCTAAGTTTTGCTCATTCTAATTGGCTGTTGGCGACCCCCCCAAACAGGGACCACTTTTGTGACCCCCCCCCCCAAACGGGGACCCCTTTTGCATACCCCCCCACCAACCGGGGACCTCAGGTGTCGACCCCCCCCCCCAAACGGGGACCCTTTTTCAAAAGCCAGAATCAGCCTGCCTACCCCCCCCCCCACCAAACGGGGAGGGGGTTTCTGCAATCTGATTGGCTGTTGCCTACCCCCCCACCAAACGGGGAGGGGGTATGATTTGGCGACCCCCCCCCCCAAACGGGGGAACATTCGCGTATTGTGGTCGGAGCACCGTTACGCAATGCCAAGAAGAGGAGCCCTCTAGTGGCTTACTCTTCTTCTAATATATAGAAAATCATGGACTCTTGGTATGATGCATTCACAACTCAGAAGTTTTCTCACCATGCCTTCACAACTCCCTCACAAGTAAATTTTTATGGGTAGTTATCCGTTATTGTTTGAACAAATGCAAGGGAACAATTTAATGAAAATGCGAGTTCAAAGCAGCATTTGACTTTACGATATGAGGCTGAAAACCTTCTTCCAAACCAAAACAGTCTGCATATTCTTGGAATATAACAGTCAAGAAAGACCTTGTCCAGTTTAACCAAGGGAAGTTGCCTTCAAATAGTTCTGTAGTTACGATCTATCATAAATATGTATGTAACTGCGAACTGTGAACTGTATCACATTTAATGACAAAAGAAGCTCACAGCGAAGCATGTTAAAAATCGCAAATAAATTTCAACGTAGATCTTGCATCGCATCATGTGAAATGCTTGCACTATGACAACAGTTAAGGCTAGTTTACTGCAACCAAGATCAATCACTGACTGCGTCAAAGTTTGGAAACTAATTTGCATAATCTGCTGGCTTTAAACTTTTCAGGATTTTTCTCCAACCAAGGGGGGCCATGGGAAAACATTTACGCAGTGCTAAATTCCCTTCAAATTAAAAGCCCCCTTTGCATAAATTCGATTAAAATGGCATTGCGCAGTTGCATAAAAAATAATTAAAATTTAAATTGGGCTAAGTGGCTTCTTTTATTCTAAAATCACTGAAAGACCCCCTTCGAATAAAAACACAAACAGTTGCTGAGACCAATGATGAGCATAGCATAGAATTTTTTACTCCCTGGAGTCAGTCCGTTCGTTTTGTATCAGAAACGATAACAGCTATCTCGCCTTTAGGCGAGATAAAAATTATGTTGCATCACTCTTAAAGATGAGTTTAGTATTAGCAACTTTATTTTAATTCTAAATTTTATGGTTGTTTATTAGTTGCTAGTTGTTCTTAGGAGCGGGCTTCTGTGTCCCCATGTGATAATTTTAATGTTGCTAATCACTAGAAGTTTAAGTTAAAAGTTCCTAGTATTTAGTCATTGTTTTTGTTACTTTTGTGTTTTTACACTTTAGGAATGACTCCAGCAAGTGTTTTCATGAAATACTGTAATTGAATACTTAACTAAATGAATTTTAAACGAATATATAATTCGCAAATTTTGGCCTTCAGTGGTAATTTATCCACAAAATTTTATGGTAAAAAATCGAAAGTTAGGGCTGGGGGGAGGCGCAAGAGATTTACGTACGAAAAACTGTTTGCGTTGCAATTAATCGCTTGTAGAAGTAGTTGCATTTTGTAAACGGACGTGTCTACAAATACTTAACTGAATGTTGAAATAAATTAATTTTAAATGAATAATCAGCAAATTTGGCCTTAAAATTTGCAGGAAGCTTGTTCAAAAGCATCCAGCCTTAATGCGTGTGATACATGTGCAGCATAAATAAAGCAGGTTTCATAAAGACACTTCTCAGCAATGCAATTCTCGGCAATGCCTTTCTCGGCAATGCAATTCATGATTCTTTGACTTTCTCGGCAATGCAAGAAATGAACATTGACCTTTCTCGGCAATGCAATTCTCGGCAATGTGCGTTCTCGGCAATGTAATTCTCGGCAATGAATGTTACCCTTTCAGAAGCCGTTTATTTGCATAGAGTTTTGTTTCTTTACCGCACTCATGAAACCTTCCTGTTTGATGCTGCAGTTTTACAATAAGTCAAATCTACACCCAAAGACAGTTTGATTCCATTGCATGCGTGATTTATTTATATGCTTAATGAATTATTTGTTAGTATATATGTAAATACGGAATGCAAATGAATACACTGAGCAACACACAAATATTTTGGAGCTTTTGCCAATCACGCAAAAGCGATTAATCAATGTATACCACCTTTTCATGCATACATACATACGTAAGGTAATGATCTAGGATCAGGGGCAGGGGGGAATTCCCCTCCCCGAAACCAATTTGCCCCCCGAAAAAGTTGCCTTGTCGGGGGAAATTTTACATTTTGCACTTATGATCTAACAAGTTTGTGGAAATTGTTGTCCAAAAATCGTTTCAGTAAGCGAATTTATACAGAAATTTTAGGGTCTTTCCCAGTATCCCCCCCATTGCTCCGATTCCGAAGAAGTACCGAAGAAGCTAAATTTGACGGATTGACTTGAAATTTGGTAGGGGTAGGTTTTCGGACCTGCTGATTTCAAAAATTCAAAAATTTTAAATTTTTAAAAAAATTTTAAAAATTTTAAAATTTTAGTTTGGTATGGGCCAAGAGGAACCAAAAAATGTTTTGAAAAAATTTTTGCTGAAAACTTGTTTACAGAGGTTTTCTGGGGTGCTGATCACGTCACGAATCTGAAATCGGTTTTTCGATTCAGGCTTTCGTTAGCTCAGGACAAGCTAACATCTTAAGCTTAAAACTTTAGCTTATATTAAGCTAACGAAAAGCAGAATCGAAAAACTGGTTTCAGATTCTTGATCAGCGCCCCAGAAAACCCCTGTAAACAAGTTTTCAGCAAAAAATTTTCAAAAATTTTTCGGTCCCCCTTGTCCCCCCTTACCAAAGTAAAATTTAAAAATTTTTAAATTTTTTTAAAAATTTTAAAATTTTTGCATTTTTTTGTTTTCATTTTTTTCATTCGTTCATTCATTCGTTTTCATTCAATCGTTTTCATTATAACCTTTGTTGGAATTTACAAAAATTTTCCAGCTTCTGGGCAGCTCTGCCCTGCAGACCCCCCACGTACCTCTGAGAATTTCAGCATGCTCTGTTGGCACGTATATAATATATATTATATAATATGCCCGGGAGGGGAAAAATGTGGATCTTTTCCACAATCCCCCCCTCAATACGAACTGGTTGGATTGAGGGTTATTGGGTGATCCAAATGCGGTCATATTTTGGAAAGGTGTTATCTGAAGCTCAGTAATTTTAAAAATTTATAAAATTTCAAATAAAATTGTTAATTATGTAGGGGCGCGATAGCGGACATAATATGGGTATAAAGCTGTTTTTTTTGCGAAAAAAAACTGCGAAATTCCGCACTTTTTTTGAAAATTCCGCAACTTTTTTCGGAGCTCTGCGTAAAGTTCCGCAAAAAATTTTGTCTCTGAGTAGACATTTTCAGTTGTCTCAGATGAGAAATAAACGTGTTTCTGATACTTTTTGAAGAAAAATTTCAAAAAATTTCGCGCCTTCGGCGCGTATTTCTATATACGTAGACACCTTTCAATCTTAGCTGAGTTAGAATGCCTAGTGACAGCTCAGAGTTGGTCGCGGGCCGGATTTTTGCTACCCGCCCCGACCCGCGGCTCGCAGAAGGGTACCCGCCCCGCCCCGCCCCGCGGCTCGCAGACAAGTAATACCCGCAAGGTAACCGCAAAATTTTTCGCCCTACTCGTGTGGAAAACAACATTAAAACGACAATTTTCATTTACATATTTGGTGTTTCTACGTTATCGCTAACTTTAGTTAGTGCGAAATCCCCAGAAATAATAAAATGTGTAGCAGGCAAATGCCTTAGATTTTTAGAAACTAATCAAATAAACGAAAAATAAAAATCCCCCTTTCTTGATAATATTCCAAAAAACTTTGAATTGAGATGGCGTCTAAAACGTGGGACAGGAACAGAAACAGGCACGGAAGCAAGCTCCTTTAATTATAGTCCAACTTTTTGTTCCTGGAAACAATTTATGATTTAAAATGCTGCTTAAAATTTAAAATTTCATTTATGTTCTTGAAAATAAATATGAATTCATGTGCCTGTTTTAGAAATCCTAACTTGTCCCTAAAATAGACTTGTGTTCCTATTCCTAAAATCTGACCACCGTTTTTGTTCCTGTTCACATTCCGGTTCCTGGTTCGTCTGTCCCAATTCCTGTTCTTGTATCGGCTTAATTCATCAGTCACCTATTTTTAATCATAAACAAGAATACTTTTCCATAAAATAAAAGAAATAAAATAAGAATACTTTACAATTAAAGTAAACATCTCTAAACCTTGCAGGAGCTGACTGAGCTGTGATTAAATCTTACAGTAATCAAGCAAAAATTTAAGCTTTTACCCTAGGTTTGCCAAATGTATGACGCGTACCGTGATGATATAGGTCCGCATTTTTATGACACAAAAGCAATAAAGAAGCAATATTATAGCTCTGAAGACTGTCAAAACTAAATGAAAAGTGAAAATACAAAAGCAGTATTTTCCATTAGATATTAAATGTCACTAAGCTTTTTGACAAAAATAGTTTAAATTTTCAGGTCAGGCCCGCACAGATACCCGCGCAGGTAGTGCGGGTACTGGAATTTGTTGATACCCGCCCCGCCCCGCGGGTACCCGCGGGTACCCGCGGGTACCCGCGGCCCGCGACCAACTCTGTGACAGCTATTCAATGAAATTCTTTTAGCCTTGAAACCATAACATACCATAATTTTAAACAATTATTAACCTATTAGCAGTTTGCTTATATCTTAGGATTTTACTGACAGTCGAAACTAAACTTTTGAGTATTTCCACACTAAGGATTTTCCTCGGCTTTACAAAATTTTCTCAGCTTACTGGGGGGCTCCGCCCCAGACCCCCGCGTCTCTTCACTATTAAGTATACTTGTAAAACACGCTTATACATGCTTCGACTTTCGAAAAATAGTTATAACTTGGTTAATACCATACGTTAAATATTAAAAATGTGTTTAAATACAGCTAAATTACTAAAATTCATTAGTTATCTTTAAAATACTAAAAAATTAGTATTTCGCAATTTTTTGCGAAATTCCGCAAAAAATTTTGGAGGACTGCGTAAAAGTTCGCAAAAAGTTTCGACGAAAAAAAAACACAGGTATAAAGGCGTCTGCGCGGCCCTCTGCAGACAGTGTTGGCCTGGTGATAGCTAATTAGAGGTCCGGGAGGGATAAAAATGTTACCATCGTAAAGTACTCGAGTAGTACTACAAAGTACCACCATACTTTTGGTTAAAATTCCGAACTTCGAAATTTTGCACTAGGCAGGAGTTACCGTGCGTTTGTTTTTTTCTCGGTTAATAACGCTTTTCGGAAGTGCTTATGTCAGCGCAGTGTTGGAACGATATAGGCATTTTGGTCCTATACTACTATTATATGTTGGTAGGAAGGCAGGGTCCTCCCATGCAACCTTTTTGGTCATTTTGGCACACTGCCAATTTTAGCTCTGTGCCAAGGCCCCAAAGTCGGACTTTCGCTATTTTGGCACTTCGGTTGTGATCGACTTTTTTTCACAGGTTAGCAGCAACATAGATCGGTTTGGTTTGTTTTATTTGAATATTTCGGACTATGCGCGGAATGTAACGAGGGGGATTTTTTAATTTCGCTCTGTAGCTTTCAGGAGATGGGCCCAAACTTTGCATTTTTCACCTGTTTTCACGAAAAGTTTAGTCCCACTTTCACTAGAAATGGTATAAAAGTCACTAAAAATGGCGTTTTTCGGCCTTGGGGTGGTGCCCATATATAGTAAATCGGGGTCGCTGAAAACGATGAGCATACTGCCGATACCGCCCGAAGCGACCACTGGTCAGCATGGCTCCCGTGGTTCCTCGCCCAGGGTCAAAGTAGGGAAAACTCACTATAAACAGCATTTTTCGGCGTTTTGGTTCGGGGCATATATAGTAAATCGACTACGCTCGTTTCATTGGGCATATTGCCGAAATCGATGGAAGTGACCAGTGGTCACTACGGTCTATGGGGCCTAGTGACCAGTGGTCAAACCCCTTAAGGTCGTGCTCCCCCCTTACGTGCAGATATAGTTGCGGAAAATGCAATTATTGCCCGATTTCGTTCTAATTTTCATAAATTGCATCGGGAATGGTAATAAACGTCCTGTAAAAACGCCAGCTTCATAACGTTCATGCATAGTGAGAAACAAAAATTTGAAGTTCTAGAACTATGTATAGAAAATTATTCCCAGCTACTATAATCATTTTAAAGCTTATTATGTGCTCTACAACTTTGCTTTTAGACACTAGTCTCTAGCTCTTATCGTTTTTGAGCAGTGAATTTTTGAAACATTTTTTCTCGAAAATTGGCTATTTTTGACACGATCTTGCTGAAAATAGTGATGTGGATCTGATCGGCGGACCAAAAATGACCAAAAAAGGTTGCATGGGAGGACCCTGCCTACCAACATATAATAGTAGTATAGGACCAAAATGCCCATATCGTTCCAACACTGCGCTGACATAAGCACTTCCGAAAAGCGTTATTAACCGAGAAAAAAAACAAACGCACGGTAACTCCCGCCTAGTGCAAAATTTCGAAGTTCGGAATTTTAACCAAAAGTATGGTGGTACTTGTAGTACTGCTCGAGTACTTTACGATGGTAACATTTTTACCCCTCCCGGGCCTCTAATTAGCTGGCACCAGGCCAACACTGTCTCCAGGGGGCCGCGCAGACGCCTTTATACCCATATTATGTATTTATTATGTACCTACATAATATACAATATACAAAAAAATTTAGGCAATAGGTCGGTTTCGAGTAGCCGTTTTTGTTTTACGTAGCTGTTTTCAAGTTGCTTAAGTTGCATGGTGCTTAAATACAGGTGACCATAATCGTATATAATATATAATCATCAAATTGTCATTTGTTGTCGAATCATTATCATTACAACGCCAATATGAGCCTCGTTATAGGGCAGGCTCATATGGTTCGCCGATGCAGCTTGTCTTCATTCTTTTACAACCCCACTCCACTCATATTTTACTCTAATATCAAAATTTTTTAAATATGCCCCCCCCGAAATTGTTTGTGTGTGAAAAAGTATGTGTGAAAAGTGGCTGGAGACAGCGTAAAATAAGCTGCGCAGAAGCTGCGCAAAATCCTGCGCAGATCCTGCGCAGATTTCATGCGCAAATTGTAGAGCACATCGAGTTTAGTATGTGTGTGAAGTTTCAGCCCCGTATCACTTACCGTTAAAAAGTTGCGCCCCGGACCGGTTATGGCGGCGATGTTTTTTTTTCCGGTTTCTCCTATTTGATGGTTGTATTGTACATAATGTTCGCCGCTTTCACGTGATCTGCAGCGGTGGGCCAACCTAAAGGGCTATGGGGTCTAGTAGTACCCTCTAAAGAATTTAAGAATCACAACTTTTTTTGCGCCGCAGCTGCGCCACAGCGCCGCAGTGGCGCCGCAAAGTCGGCTCATAGCGAAAAGTGACCATTTTTGTGGTCGTCGCTCAGGTCGAACGTTACGAGCTGGAGCTGATTTCTTTTTATATTCAGAAACTACACATATTGAACTAACTAACGGTCCAGGTTGCGTTTCTCTATCACTTCCCTAGCGACCACAGTGGCCCGTCAAAGATGGCGAAAATTCGAAAAATGAAAAATCGAAATTTCTCGCTATCTATTTAACTTTGAACGCTCAAATCTTCCATACAATGGTTTTCTGGCACGGAGAATCGATTCCCGCAGTCATTTTTACCGTCAGACCCACCCATCTTGCTGGGCTGGTTCCACTTTGCCGTCGGGAGGGTCAAGTCGGAAACCGCTTCCTGGAGGTCCATACTAGGCTTTACCTGGCCTCTTAAAACTTTGTCTATAGGGGTTTTCTGGTGCGCCCAGCTCATTCCCGGTGTCCTTTTTGCCGTAGGACTCATCCATCTTACTGTGCTGGTTCCACTTTGCCGTCTGGAGGGTAATGTCGGAAACCGCTTCCTGGAGGTCCATAGTAGGCTCTACCTGGCCTCTCAAAACTTTGTCTATAGGGGTTTTCTGGTGTGCCCAGCTCATTCCCGGCATCCGTTTTGCCGTCCGACGTACCTATTTTGCTGGGCTGGTTCCACTTTGCCGTTTGAAGGCTCAGTCGGGTGGGGGGTCAAGTGGTCGAAAATAAAATTTTTCAAAAGTGGTCAAATTTGTTCCAAATGAAAGCCCTACGCGAGCTGCGAAACTTTTGTCATAGAACTACATGCTCAAAGTGGCTGTAGCGTGCGGTGGGGGGGGGGGGGGGGGACTTGGCGATTTTCGGTCAAAAATGAAAGATTTCAAAAGTGGTCAAATTTGGTACCAAATGAAAGCCCTAAGCGAGCTGAGCAACTTTTGTCATAGAACTACATGCTCAAAGTGGCTGTAGAGTGCTGTGGCGGGGTTGGGGGTGGGGACTTAGGCGATTTTCGGTCAAAAATGAAAGTTTTCAAAAGTGGTCAAATTTGGTACCGGAAATGAAAGCCCTAAGCGAGCTGAGCAACTTTTGTCATAGAACTGCATGCTCAAAGTGGCTGTAGAGTGCTGTGGTGGGGTGGGGTGGGGACTTGAGCGATTTTTCGGTCAAAAATGAAAAGTTTTCAAAAGTGAGTAAAATTTGGTACCAAATGAAAGCCCTAAGCGAGCTGAGCAACTTTTGTCATAGAACTGCATGCTCAAAGTGGCTGTGGTGGGGTGGGGTGGGGACTTAGGCGATTTTCGGTCAAAAATGAAAGTTTTCAAAAGTGGTGGAATAGCTGCAAGTTAGAAGGTGCCAAGGATAAGTGTGGCTATTGTAGCAACAACTGGAATTCAGGAGTATTTATAACTGCTTGAGTATGCATCAGCATTATTATGTGCGCACAGGTTCTGTTCCCGTAACCAGGTCTTTGTCTCGTTTAAGTGGAGATTATTTTATCTTTACACATTTACTACGTCTATCTACGCGAACAAAACCATCACATCTAGGCAGACGTAGACGGAATACCTAGATGTTGTTCAGATCAAAAATTTGTTATGGTTAATCGCAGATTCCAGGGACTTAACGAATTTAGTTTGCCAATATGAGTCTATGCTGTGGTGGGGTGGGGTGGGGACTTAGGCGATTTTGGGTCAAAAGTAAAATTTTTCAAAAGTAATCAATTTTGGTATGAAATGAAAGCCCTACGTGAGCTGAGAAACTTTTGTCATAGAACTGCGTACCCAAAGTGGCTGTAGAGTGCTGTGGTGGGGTGGGGTGGGGACTTAGGCGATTTTGGGTCAAAAGTGGTAAAGTTTGGTACCAAATGAAAGCCCAAAGTGAGCTGAGCAACTTTTGCGGTGTTGGATTTATGCCTTTCTCAACCGGAATATAAAGGATAGACATAGGCCCAACACACATATTATCCCCTTTTGTGCGGAGCATTTTTGTTACTTGTAATAGTAGTATAGGACCAAAATGCCCATATCGTTCCAACACTGCGCTGACATAAGCACTTCCGAAAAGCGTTATTAACCGAGAAAAAAAAAACAAACGCACGGTAACTCCCGCCTAGTGCAAAATTTCGAAGTTCGGAATTTTAACCAAAAGTATGGTGGTACTTGTAGTACTGCTCGAGTACTTTACGATGGTAACATTTTTACCCCTCCCGGGCCTCTAATTAGCTGGCACCAGGCCAACACTGTCTCCAGGGGGCCGCGCAGACGCCTTTATACCCATATTATGTAGGGGCGCTATCGCGCCCCTACATAATATACAATATACAAAAAAATTTAGGCAATAGGTCGGTTTCGAGTAGCCGTTTTTGTTTTACGTAGCTGTTTTCAAGTTGCTTAAGTTGCATGGTGCTTAAATACAGGTGACCATAATCGTATATAATATATAATCATCAAATTGTCATTTGTTGTCGAATCATTATCATTACAACGCCAATATGAGCCTCGTTATAGGGCAGGCTCATATGGTTCGCCGATGCAGCTTGTCTTCATTCTTTTACAACCCCACTCCACTCATATTTTACTCTAATATCAAAATTTTTTAAATATGCCCCCCCCCCCCCCGAAATTGTTTTCTGGCTACGCCACTGATCTGCACTTATTTTTGCGATATTCCTTATAGTAAGTGAGAAAATCAAACATCAATATTTGCAGCATCAACTGGCTAGGTTTCATGAAATTTGCCAGTTTCTATGTTAAAATGCAAAAATTTGTGAATCTTTCGAAATTCGATGAAATAAATTAAAACAAACGTTGTTTCAGTGTTTTTTCGCGTATTTCTTTGTCCCAGAGTACTTTTTGGCCGCTTTAGCTGAGCCAAACAGCCGATCCGCCGAAATGAGGTTTTTACCGGCTAGCACAAAATTGCCAAGTCCAAATGCAATTTTGAGCTGTTCACGTGAAAGAACGCATTAAACTTGCTATATGGATGACTTTTGAGCAACTAAAGAACCATTTTTGGGATTTTGGCAGCAAAAGCAAAAATTGGTTTTTCCCCACCCCCTTGGTTTTTTCCCATTTTGTAAAAAATTCTGCTGGCAGCTTGCCAAGCGTCGCAGGAAGGCGAGACCGACATTTTTGGAAAGAGCACATGTTGTTCTCATGGGAACTATTACAAGTTATTATCTAACTGCTATGGAAAATTTTTTACAGGCCTTCAAAAATAGGCAAATTTTGAATTTGGGGGGGGGGGGTCAAAAATGCCAAAATTTTCAAAATGTCACGAAATGCTCAAAAGTGGTCCAATTTAGCTCAAATTTGGTGTGGTAGGTGGGATGGGCCCTACCAACTTGCATGCAAAATTTTGGCCCGCTAGCTCATCCCCATCACCCAGTTGGTTTTTCCCCACCACATGCGGGTTGGTTGTTTTTCCCCGACCTCTATACTTTCTTATAAAGGTTTTACGTCAAGAAAATGAAGTAAACGCTGGCCAGCAGGCGGATCCACGAAGGATACAAGGCATTAATCATAAAGAAATAATGAAAAACGCCTGCCTGCAGTCACTGGCCGTAGCCTTAGTCCGAACAGCCCATTGGCTCTCTCCTGTTCGGACTAAGGCTACGGCCTTAGTGACTGCAGGCAGGCAGGCGAGGCATTTTTCATTATCTCTAAAAAGGTTACAAGAGTACAAGACTGAAGGCATGTTCAGAGCAGTTGGGAAATGTGTGCATGTTTATTAAAGCTTTAAATTAAAGCGTTTTTTCTATTGTGCAGAAAAGCACCAATAACAGGGTTACATGCAAAACTAAATTAATATGTCTCTTATTCATTTTTGGAGAATTCTTTGCTTTTTCTGCTAATGGTTTGAAGTAAACTCCCTTTCAATTTTTGCATTTCTTCTTTTACGATAGTTCAAGAACTGAACTGTGCAATTGCCAGAACGCAGAAATTGCCGAAGGACGGCTTGTATATATGTAGCTATTAATTTGTATTTAGCTTTCATGTTTAATAGGGTAACAGGAAATTTGATCTGGTTTCGATCAAAAGTTTCGTGTTTTCACCAGGGATTTTTAAAAAATCGGACATGTGCTGTCAGTGCATTATTTTGTCCATGAAAAAGTGTGGTTTTTCTTCTGCGCTTTAATGCTTCCACAATGGTGATCGTTCTAGAGAGGAAAGCCAACAAAAATTTGTAAGACCGTAACCGTTTCAGAAAATGCTGTTATGGTACAATTCAATTAAACTTTAAAATTTCGTTTTTATCGGATATGGTTACTAGGTCTGTGAGCTTTTTCAATTTTTCGAAAATGTTGTGTATTAAAAATTAAATTAAAAAGAGTATTTTTCAATAAAATGTTTGCGAAACAACTCAAAACCCGTGGTACAGGCGCATTTATCTTTAACATGAAAGTCTAACGTAAAGTCCTTAAAAATAGTCTTTGCTTATTCCAAACAAAGCTGCAATTAAATGCGGCTGTGCTGGTGCCGACCAGTGATGGAACCGGGTCACTTAGGCTTTACCCGGTGAAGCAATACGTAACTGAACGAAGCAT